>CAUZXS010006436.1:2500-49127 GCA_963585895.1 Sepioteuthis lessoniana
AAAAGTATTTCTTTTATATTAGTTCATAAAGTTTACAAAGCTAAATTGTTGAATATTTGATCTATGGCGTTAAGTCTCAGAAAGGACATATATAACTCGTTTTGGGCTATTGTACCACTACAGGTCTCAAATAGAAAGGTAGTACTGTTACTGCACCAAATAGGACATTGTACCATTATCCGACAAATGTATGATTGTAACCCTGGTGTGAGAAAAGTGACAAACACACAGGCTCCATCCTGATTCACTTTTTTTTTTAAGTTGTCGTCGGAGAGAAAGAAACAGTGTCCAAAAACTGAGTTGACCGCATTAGTTGGACAAAGAGAAACATGTCATGAGGAGAAAGAGAGTAGAGACAGACCTTGAATTTTCTTTTTGGTTTTCTGTTGTAGTTCTAATGTACTTGTTCACTGGTTTTGTCTCGATGGCTGTGTGTCTGGTGAGAACCCTTTTCGCAGCTCACCCCAAAATGGGGCTTGTAATTTTTGTCTATCCTTACATTTCTCTAGCTGGTGTTTAACTCTTGTCTTTACCTCATTGTGTCTCCCAGCCAAATGACTTTCAAACCTGAGTTGTCCCCTTACTTCTGTTTGTTTATTGGATCACAAGGTACAATTTGAACTATGTTTGCTTTTACCAAGTCTCCCGGCACATATGCCAGGTGACCTAGAGGTTTAGTGGTATGTTTGTCATTGATCCTTCATCCACCTGAAAGCAGCCCAGCTGGAGATGGGATGGCCAAAAAGCCATCTAAGCAAATCTACTGTCTGCTGAAGATGTGCAGGAGTTGCAAGAATGAGAACTACCTGTTTTGGAATACTGAGTGTCATTTGTTTTTGAATGGATCAAGAAAGCATCTACTGCTTCAGCTTGTTGCCTTCTGATTGTCGTGATTGCTCACCGCTATGTCTGCAAGTAACCTTGAACAACTTATAGGCTGTTCTATTTTTTTGTCTACAATGAAGAATTTATGAATCATAACAAAATTAACGTAGAGTGTAACAGATTTAATATCAAAATTACCTAGTTAATAATTATAACTATGAGCTATTATAATTATTGATTTTAATCATAATTATCAACTTGGGTGATTATATGGATTCTTTTAAATATCATAAAAATTAATTTTTATAAGATATATTAAGGTACTTGTCACTCACATCACTGCTGCCTCTAGTGAAAAGGAATACCCCCTCACCTTACCGTGCTCATATCTATTGCCTGGTCTTTGTGAATGTTTTTTTTGCTGATGAATAGATGCCATTTTTCTGCATGGAGTAATTTAATGACAAACCACTGCTTAATGTCTGATAATAGTTTTTAGACTGCCATTCAGGTACTATTTGTAACAAGGCCAATATAATATGGATTATAGGTGGGAATGTTTAACCTTTATTGCCATACCCCCAACATCCAATTTTATATGGTAGTGACTGGAAAATATTTTAGTAAATAACTTTATCAGAATCATTATCAAACAGTTTTTTAAAAAAATTTAAAAATATATCATAAAATTTATGTAGTTAATTTTTTCTCCACTTTTTAGAATTTTTAAAATAAAACAGTTTAACTTGTCACGAGTAATTTGAATACAATTTCTTAAAAATTGAAACTTTATGAAAATTAAATTTTTTTTCTAATTAAGAAGTATTTTAGATATTTTTAATTTTGATGATATCATAAAACTTCTTTTTTTTTTTAATCTAAGATTATTGTTATTCTCATTGTAAATTATTTTGTGTTCACAATATCAATGATAATTCTAAATTAATTTCTAAAAATCTTTTTCATTTTCCTTTTTTGTTGTTGTTCGTTTGTTCAGTTTTTTTTTTTTTTTCTTTTAATTTCTTAAAGTTAAAAAAATGAGAAAACTTTCAACAAAGATATTTTTAATTATTTATTTTTATCATTTTAAAGAATTTTTTTTTAATTCCTCTTTGTTAGGAAGTCTATTATTGAAATAACCCTATAAAAGTTTATATTTGCAGATTATGTTTTAGTGTTTAAAAAAAGGTTTTACTCAAAGAATTTTAGAAATTATAGCTATTCATAATTTTTCAAATGTCATTTCAGTTTAATTTTTAAAAAATGAAGTTCAATCTTTAAAGTTGTTGCTATTATTATTATTATTATTATTATAATAAAAATTAATAATATAAATAAGAAAAAATGTTGGTTAATAAAATTTTAAACGCTGACGTTCCCATAGCAACGGGCATATCACTTTTAAACTCAAACAATTTTCAAAGAAGCAGACGACACAAACGGTTTGATTTTTGACGATATAATCGCCATGAAGATGGAAGAGCTTAAGATATTGAACAATATAGGCTTTTATTTTATTTTAAAGAAATAATAATTTAATATTTCTTTGCTCAATTAATTGCCATGGAATGGATAAGTTTATCAAAAAATCCAATTTTCAAATTCGACTCTTTCCTTGAATTCAACTCACGCAAGTTAAAAATTTCTCGGGAAAGGTAAGTGAAAAATTTATCAAAAAAAAAAAAAAAAAGTTAAACAACATTAGTACTATTATCAAGAAATATCTTAAAATTCCTGTTTGTCTAAGAAAAAGATTTCCTATGACTTGTGCTTATTTTTATGAAAGCTTCAAAAATGTCATAGTAAGACATGCATTTTTAGTGATTACTAAAGCAATTTTTTTTCTAATTGCCGCTCATAGCAACTCAACAAATAATTTATGGTGTTTTAACACGTTTAAAGAAACACAAGATGTCAGAAAATTCGTGCTAAGTGGTCAAAACTGTTTAAGAGGAAGATGGAAAAAAATTATTCACTAAATGGATCAACAAATATTACTATTTCTTTCGTTGTTAATAACAAACTGCAAATTTAAATGAATTAAGAAAAATAAGTTTTCACCATCTCATTATACATACTTGTTTTGGAGAACAAACAAGCTTTTAAAAAACCAGTAAAGTTGGTCCCTTTCCTATTTTTTTTTTTTTTTTTTTTTTTTTTACCTGGTGAAACAATTGTGAATTTTCCGAATTTTTATTTGGGCTGATCCAGAAAAATAATTATGAAAGGGTGGGAGGAAAAATCAATGTGTGTGTGTGTCATTTCGCGAATTAAAAAAAAAATTAGTTCAATAATAGAAAAAGTAAAAATAAAAACAAAAAACAACTTAGAACAGCGATAACAGTTCAATAATGAAAAAATTTAAAGACATTTACTTAGTTTCAGCAATTTGAAAATAAAAATAAAAATAACTTCAAAATATTCTTTTAAATATACTTAATAAATTGTAAAAAAAAGTTGTGAAAATTAAGATTTAAGAATAGTTTCTTTTGATTAAAAAAAAATTTTTTTTAAATAATCCTTAATAAATTGTAACAAAAAGTTACAATTTTTAAAAAATAATCCTTAATAAATTGTAACAAAAAATTAAAAAAATTAAGATTTAAGAATAGTTTCTTTTGATTTTTTTTTTTTTTTTTTTTTTTTTTTGTAATCTAAGGAAAATGAATATTTTCAAATGTAAAACGACTGAAAATTATTTTTACGTTAAATTTTTTTTTAAAGAACAAAAAAAAAAAAAAATCTATTTACTGAAGAACTTACTCATGCTAAATATTATTTTCATGGTAAGATACAAAAAAAAATTATATGAATGTTATCCTTCCCCACAAAAACTTTTTTGAAAAAAGTAAAATCATGGGATATGCTTTATGGTTGAGAAAATTGCGTATTTATATATTGATGTATGCTGATTTTCAAAGCACAGCAGCGCAAAAAATAAATTTTGCCAATTATAATCATTCATTCAACCATTGAAAACAATGATTTATATCGACTCAGAAGGTAGGAAAAATTTATTTTTTTTATTTTTATCCAAACATCTTTTTTTTAGAGGAGGACAAGACTTTTCATGGGCTGCCACTGAAAAAATTCATTTTTAAATAGTAAGTTCATTTCCTCGATAACCCTTTTAAAAAGCCAAAAGAGGTTCTCTCTAAAACTCACTTTTTAAATTTGACTACAATAGCGCCTTGAGTGGTTCTCGATTCTAGCGCGACTGTTACTGAGTTCTGTTCTTACTTGGTACCCCATTATTTTGCAGCCATAACTAATTTAAGGTGCCCGTTGTGTAATGGTTATCGTCACAGGAAATGGACACGGCGACACGAGTTCAAATCCTGGACGAGACTGATTGCGTTTCACATAGTACTAATACCCTTAGGAAAGGTATGAATCCAATTATTCTCCCTAAAGCTATGGGTAAATAGTAGGGCAGACTACGTTCTTCAGCCTTGGTGAGGAAACTAGTCTAGGAGAAGGAAAAGTCTGAATTAAAACCTCTTAAACTTCGCTTAAAAAATTGACCATGTGTCATATCCTGCCCGAGCGGAGGGGTTGGTTAATATGATAACTAATTTAAGCTTATTAGAATAACTATCAACTCCTGAATATATTCATTAAAGCTGAAAAAGACTTGGTACTTTGATCCTGTGTCCAAATTCATACTTTCCCCACTGCCACTGGCATTTTTTTCCATGGTCTAAAGCCCGATTTCTTTTTGGCACCATTCAATCATGTTTTAGTTTCTTGTGATGAAAATACGGTGTGGGGGAAACATCAAAGAAAAGTCAACCAAGTTAATATTTCTTCTTCGTGTCTACAATTTTAAAAAATTAACTTATTTACTTACAGTAACTTTTTTTTTCTAGTTATTGACATGTCAATTTTCTCTTCCTGAGCCAACGTGACAAAAAATAACGATCTGATTGAGAGCGTGCACACCACACACACACAATAAATCTATCAAACAATTCAGTTTCGAGATCTGAATTGGTTTTCTAACGATAATAATAAATAGAGTAAGAATAAAAAGTTCCATTGTAAATTCTCTTTTTATCTATTTTGTGATGAAAATATGTAAATTTCACTAAGATTGATTTGGGGACCGTGGCCAACCTGACCCCAAAACCGATATTTGATATCTATTTCCTTGAGTTGAATATGTTAGTCTAAGATTATTCAGAAGAAAATGAATGTTATAATCAGTTCAAACTGAATTCAAAACAAGCTCATGATTTGTGATTTTTTTCAAAACTTAAAACAGTAAATATACGTTGTAAAAATTATTTACGTCGAAAACAAACCCCTTAAAATGGCAAGGAACTAATTTTTACTTATATTTCCGACTTAATTTACTAATTTTAGTACTTGATTAATTTTATTTTCTAATAATTGTTCTTTGTATGTTTAAACGATAACAAATGTAAGGAAAAAAAATAAATGGAAAATTGTAAATAATTTGAAAAATGATAAATTCTAAAAAAATGTTTTGTTTTCTTTTTTAATAATAACACTTTTTTTTAAAAATAATTATTTCAATTTTTCCGATAAAATTTGAACCTTGGAGTTGGTTGGTTTTTATGGCATATTGTAGTAGGATGGACCTGTATTTAAGTTCCCCACAATTTTATGTTGAAGTTTGATATTTAGTGTTTAGTTTACTTAGTTTAGTTTCCCGTTTTAAAGTTTAGTTTAGAAAAAGGTAGAATAGGCACATGGTAAAAAGTAAATGAAGGAAGATATGCAACAAATGAGTAAAAGATATCAAACGAGTAAAGGTTGTGAAACGGCGCGGAAAAAAGGAACATTTAAAACAAAGCGACAAAACTTACATTGATACATAAAAAATATCACTAATTCTATTAATAAAATAATAGTGTGTGTGTGTGTGTGTGTCTCTCTCTCTATCTAACACAACTAAACTACAAAAGGATTACATATTTAAAATGTCTTTCTTTTTATGATTGGAAACAGGCAGTTTCTCTGAGATTGGAAAAAGTCTCATAGTCAATGTATATTTTGAATGTCTGCGAGGCCCATCCATGTTGTTGCTTTTAACTCCTGTTAATTCACACTGGAGGGAGTGTGTTGCCGCTGCGAAGAAATTGGGTAAAAAAGAGCAAAGGTGTTTGAAGAGACGTATTTATAGAAAATACGCATCTTGGAGGTGGCTCCAAACGTAGGACGAAAATTTACGCGCGGACGTAGTTTTAAGCATGTCACGTGGTTCCCCTGGCCAATGGTTTCCCGAGACTGAATATGTGAGCGTCTGCCATCTTTGTTGTGGGAACAAGTGGCATACCGCCCAAAATAAATTATAGGAGTGTAAAGTCCTATAATATCAACCTTTGTAGGTTATTTAATGCCAAATCCATTTTTATACAAATAATCAGTTCTATTTCAAACAATTCAGTTTAGCATGAGTACAGTTTATCAAAAACATTTCTATTTCAAACAATTTAGTCAGACAGTTCTAATTCAAACAATTCAGTTTAGCATTTTTATACCGTTTAATTCTATTTGACCCTTAGATAGGACCCTAGAAGGTGCTAACCCTCCAGGCCACAGGGTATCTGGTAGTGATGGCAATGAAGGGGTACTCTGAATTCTCCAAAGCTCCAGCATTATTGAGACCTCATCATCAGATTGCTTAGTGTCATATTCAGGGCATTCATTGTAGGTCTTACCTCTCTGCAGAGATGCAGGTGGTGTATTTTACAGCCCCAGCCAACTGAGCAACTTGAAATTGAAAGAAAAAAAATGGAAAATTGTGAAGTTTCATATCAGTTTTTTAATTAAAGGGAAAATGCTGTATAGCATTTCCCCTAATTTTTTTTTTTTTTTTTCACCTTCTGTCACCTCTAAAATTCAGCCATGTAGGATGGGGAAAAGTTCCTCACTAGTCCCACACTGACAGTAGTTTTCTCTTTGCCCTCACATCTAAGTGTTTTCTATTGAGTATTTTCTCCTTCAATATCTGGATAAGCAAAATTTCTGTTGTCAATGTTGACATATCCATCTGATATAATTCTTTCAGGCAAAAATCTAATTGCCTTCCTGTATTGAATTTTAATGCAAACAGAAGGTATGATAAAATAAATTTGGGAAATGCTCTGCTGTATTTTACATTTATATTGTTATTTGTTTTGTTTTATCAAAGTTGTTTTTATGTTGTATCTTATTTTATTATTGAAAAAAAGAAATTAATATGAAACTGCAATTTTCCATTTTTCTCTTTCAAGTTTAAGATTTTATTGCTTAAATTCAAATAATTATAAAATTGTCATTATTTCATTAGTCCCTGCCTCTTCAAAAAGACTCTTTTATTTACTATCCCATGCCTTTGTCAGCATGTTAATCCATCATATATAGGTAATTTTAGTAGAAATATAGAAACTGACAATATTTTTCAAGATCTTTCCCCTCTTGTCAAACTACTGACCAGTTTCTTTGTTTTGTCATTTCTTCTGTCATAATTTATTATAAATGAAAATTTCACATTGGCTAAAGAGAAATGAGAAAAAGGAGACATTTACAAAGTAGATCATTGTCGGCTTAGAGTAAAAATAAATAATCTTCCAACATCTAACTTTAATTTCTTGAATAGCAGATAAAAATACTGTTAATTCCATAGAACTGTGTAAATTTCTTTTCTCTATTTGACATACATGATAGTACATTTTTTTGAAGACTTGACAACTTTTATGAGCAAATAAAGTCTAATTTTATACATTCTTATTCCTCTTCAATCCTTATCTATGGAGCTTCTGAACTAGTTCTCTCATGACCAAAATATAAAGATCAGTGTATTCCATCTGTCTATGCTTAGACATCAAATGTAGAATTGACTTTAATTTTTTTTTCAATTGTTACATACTTTATAAGATTCTTTCCTTTTCTTTTCATCTTACTGAGTCAATTTGGAGATCCTGATGCTACAAAAAAAAAAACAATTCTCATTTTGGTTTAATATTATGGTCCTCACACAGTTAACAATTTTGTTTAATTTGATTTTACATTTCCTTTCCTTAGTACTTTTTGGAGTTCATTTTCATTGTAAAAAACCTACAAAGGTTTTAAATTCACTCATTTTTAAAATTGTATATGTTTCTTTTTTTTTTCCTTGCTCATGAGATGTGAAAATAAAGCCAATTATCAACTCTAAATTATAGATCAGATTTCTTGGGACCACTATACTAAACTAGAATGAAATTGCTATCAAATGTCATCAGCATTCCATTGCTAACTTTGGTCAATATTCTTTTCTATAAAAGAAGAGATAAAATAAATTCAGATTGCAAGTTAACTTTTAATTTGAATTGTAGTGGCTTATTATCACTTTTTACCATTTACAGAAGGGAAAAGAAAGAAAAGAGATGAGGATATTTTTTTTGTTCTTTTTGTGAAGTTGCTTTGCTAGCATTCAGACTGCCAACTGCTTCTTATCTGTGTACAATTATTGTAAACCAATCATGCATGAAGCATCCCTATCTAAAGTTTAATGAAACAACTATTTTTAGGTGAGGCAGCTTCATTGTGTGTTGGCAGAACTGAATAATTCTCTGCTTAAAAACACAGAAGAGAAAAGAAGCCATTATTAAAAAAGAAAAGTGCATGACTCAAGTAAATTACTTGCTAATCACAGCCTGATTATTGGCACTTTGTTTTGGCATGTGATCTTGCACACATAAGACTTCACTTAAGAAAGCTTTGCATCTTTTTAAATACAGGCAGATGACAAACCCTTTCGGTTTTATTGTCTTTGTGTTTTGTGCCAACATTGGCCAAACCAGCTGCTTGAATGACCTGATAAATCTGAATATGCTCATGTGAGGATCTTTAGCAAACAATTGTATTTTGTCTGTGATCAATAATTATTCAGTCATTTCTTCTTTCAATATATTTATTGGATATATCCAAAGAAAAAGCTATGCTGTGGATTTCTCTTTTTTTTTTTTTTTTTTTTTTTTGTGACATTGGATCTAAAAAGTAGATGATTTAGTAACATTTCATATTTGTTGTGTTAGAACAGGCCACTCATAATAATGTTCTTCTGCCTCCAGACTACATGTATTTGTTCTAACATCACCAAACCAGAGGAAAAGTGCAGTTTTTTAAAAGAATTGTTTAACAAACTGAAGTGAGCAACTTTATTTGTTTTGATAGAACTGAAAAAAAAATTAGTTGTCCCATTATTAATAAGGATTCATAGATACTATATGGGCCTAACTTTTACAGTAAACATTACAGAAAAGAGTCTCTAAAACAGGAGGAGTGAATTATTCTTTTGGATCCTCTTAGCTAAATCAGATTATAGCTCTAAAGGCAGCAGGAAAATAGTGGTAATTGTTACTTCAAATACAGAAGGCAAAAAAAAAGGGTTGGAGAGAGTTAATTAAAACACAATTACGGTCTTTAATGAGGCAATAATAAAATCCCTTGAGGCTTATAACATCTTTTTTGGTTATCATATTACAAGAGGCCAGTAAATGCATTTCAAAATGATATGTAATTATACCTTTATGTGAACAGAATTGAAGAAGGTATTTCTACTGACCTAAATATAGTGTACAAAACAGTATTAGAATATTGAATGCATCAACCCTTTTTTTTTTTTTTTCCTTTTTTAAATGTCTGATCATGCTAGAGAAAAAGTCAACTGACAGTCTTATGTGTAAGGAGAGAAATCATTGTGTAGTACTAAAGGTGAGGTCATATTTATAGTAGAATCTAAGATTGGGAAGGAGAAATTGGTTAGTCACTTGAACCATTTTCTTCTTTCATTTTAGTTTATTTCTGGTAAATGTCATCCCATCTGTTTGTGTTTTCATTCTGATTTGGAAATACTATTGACAAGGATATTTGTAAGCAGATAAGCTATGATTCATATCAGGAGACATAACATTTCTTTTTGCTTTATGTTTGTTTATATTCATTTGTATTGATGCTTAGTAGATTTTTTTCATTTATTTAGTACTTTGTCTCCTAGTAGATGATGTTGAGTCTTGTAGAAAAGAAACTACATAACTTCCATATTCTCTTTTGATAGAATTTATAAAATTCTTCTCACAAATTAATTTTAAAACTTATTATCTAACCTAATCTACATCTGGTTTCTCAAATTTTAAAACATTGTTTTTATATTTGCTTCCATTGACTTTATTCTGACATGACATTTGCATAACTATAAGTACTGGTTAATTTTAATTTTATACTCAAAAGTTGTTTTGTTTTTAATTCCTTAGATATTACTATTAAGCTATATGTTATTGATTGAGAATAGAAAATAGAATCAACAAACCAAGTTCAAATTATGATTGCTGCTGTTTGCTTTCCACAAATATTCATGAATCCATGTCTTCTTAACCACACAATTATGAGTAAAATAGTAGAGCAGACTGTCTTTTCAGTTTCAGAGAAGGACAATTTAGAATTCAAAATACCTAATGCAGTTTGATATTGACTCCAAGCTCTTTTTGGCAAGAACAAACTAGTGCCAAGCTGTAGGGCCCCTTGTTATTAGGCTCATGAAGAGGGGAGATGCATGGACAGTTGTCAGTCTTCCATACTATCTTACCTAGATCCGAATGTTGATCTATCATCTTGTAAGACTAACAGATACCACTGCTAAATAGTATTGCTCAGATGCTTTTTTTTATTGATAAAGAATTTTGATGTAGGCTGCCACATCTAAAATGATCTGTAAAATAATTGTTACACTGCAGAAACAACTGATTTGAAAAATAAATAGTATGTATTTTATCATTTTCATGCATGGGTGTCTGCTGCTACTTTACCAGAGAGAGTAAGAATCAAAAGGGTATATTTGGAATATATTTGACCTGTTATATGATTGGCATTAACTTTCCCATAAAACATGGAGGAGTCTAAAAATGGAACATAGATGGATCATCAAAAATATTTTTCTATTTAGTCTGAACTATCAACATTTGAATGGATTTTTTTGTTGACCACACTGTCTGAGAAGGATTAGCCTAGTGTCCAATTTTTCTGCCACTTGTTCAGTTTTTGAAAGAAGAAAATTCTCTGAATTATTAAGATAAAGGAGGCAAATGACCTGTCTTCTGTTTCCACACCCCATATTGTATAATGTTCACTCTCAACTTGAAGTAAATACTCTGTTAAAAACTACAACTGATATACTTGCCTACATGAAGAGTATGTATTTATCAAACTCCTCTACTAGCAGCTAGAGGATGTGACAAAGTCAATTTTTAAGTAGAGTAACATTAGTTTAAATTCAAATTTTTCCTTCTCCTAGACCAGTTGCCATACCAATGTTAAAAAGCCCAGTCTGCCCCTACTATTTACTCATAGCTCGTGAGAGAATACTTTGATTCATACCTTTCCCAAGAGTATTTGCTAATATAAAAAGTCACTAAAAATTCTTTGCTACTGGATAATGCTTAGTTGAAAGAATTAAAATTCAATTAATTTTTGGACAAGATGGCAGATGAGTTTATAAATCCTACTTTACTCCTTTGAAACAAATGGGTCCAACCTGACTCCATTATTAAATTTTAAACTAACAAAGAAAATATATCAAAAACAATCTCTAACATGTAAAGCTCTAGTGTAGATGCATTTTAAAACAGTAAATAGTATGAAATCAAGATGTTTACTTATTTTTTTATATATGTATAGTCAACATCATTAGAAGTCATTGAAAATACCAATGTGAACTTGGTGCATCTCTAGAAGGATAATTATGTGCAAATTTTGAATATCATTTAAAGTCAACATTTATTAGAAATAAACAATTTGTTTTAAAACAGATTTTACTAAGGATTTTTTAAAATATTGTATAACCTAAATATAGCATGCAAATAGTAGATTAAGAGAATATGCAAAATACTTTGCAGGTATAGAAAAGTCAATGTCTGAAGTCATTATTTCAAAGAATGTTTATCCCAATTTTCATACAGTATCATGATTGTATTTTTATATTTTAAAATTATTTTGGTAAAAGTGTAGCTCAGGCTTGTGGTGAATATAAAAAATTGCTAAAATCTAAGTATACTTTGTTGAAAAGGAGCAGAGGTTAAGGAACCTCACAATCAGGTTGAAAAAATTCTGAGTGACTTAAAAGTAACTAGTATCTTTTTTTTTTCTTTTTTTTAAAAATAGTCTATGCATGTAGCAAGCAGTTTTAGCTGGACTATTCATTTTTTGTTATTTTTTAAGTAAAAACTACCTAAGAAGATGAGTTTACCATAGCCATTCCAGCTATGCTACCTAAAATCTCCGGTTTAGAAAAAACGCTTAGTCACCTGTAATGTCAGTCAACAAAACATTATATTTAAAAATTTCTCTTCAAAGTATAATGAAGTATTTCATTATTACTTATATTTAATAAAGGAACTTCCTGTGTACAAAAACACTTCACTCGGCCCAGCAGTGTGGTAGCAGCCAATGCTATATTAACTCAGCAGGCAGTAACCAAAAGTCATATCGGTGTTGAGTTCCACCACGATTTCAAGGTCAACGACAGATTTGAAGCCAAATTGCTTTGGCTGGGCCACCTTTGGGTGAGCAATGATGTCATTGACAAGCCTTGTATAGCATTGGACCCCTTGATCCAGTTTAAGCTTTAGACTCACATTTGAGTCCATATCCAGCAAGGCTCATCAGGCTCACATTGCACTGAGATGATGACCAGCATAGTCTAGCAGGATTCAAGTCTCAGCTTGTGCTCAACCTCCTCTTCCCTTAACCAACCTTCAGGTCATTGACTTTGTATCAAGTCCTGTCTGGTAGGTGGCAGACACAAATAAACCTGAGCCTGAAAGAGAAGTATTCCTCTCCCAGCAGTATAGGGTCTGCGTCCTTACCACCAGCCGAATGCAACCAATCACAGCCACAGACCCAGCACAGCCAACCAGACCAATCACAGCTGCTTGGTCACCTCACTACACCTTCCTGGCAGATACTATGAGATGATGATGCAGCAACCAGCACCAACTACAGACAAGCACCAGCTTAACCCAGCTGTTCCTGCGCAACCAAGCACCAGTATCTGCATCACTTAGTCCACGAGCGACACACTGCTCAGAATACCACTAACACTGAAACCTGAAATTTGAAGTTATCCACTTGCCTCTGTCATTTGTCCAGTTTTCTATCAGTCACCAATCCACCCCACACAAACTTATAACTGTTCATGGGATCAACGCACATATACTGGTCCAGCAACAAATTTCTTTTAAGTTTTACTTATATTAGCCAAGGTTATGAAATTTCTTTATAATACTTGTCTTTAATGAAACAATAATTCCTGAAAATTCTAAAACAAAGTTAAGTAATCTTTTCTTAATTTGAATTACTAAAGCACAAAAAATTGTGAATGCAATATCACTATTGTGTTAAAGGGTTGTACAATGCCATTTCAGATTAAGTTAAAATCAATCAATTTAACCCATGACAGGTTGATATACTATTAAAATTTAATGGCATGTCAACTCATGTAAAGTTATTTTATACTTAAAAGTTAGGGAATACTGTTCATTATGATCATATTTACGTTGTTTGAGTTTTTTTTTTTTTTTTTGCATATGGTCCTATTAAATGTAAATAATTTTTAAACATACTCATTTGACTCGTAGATGGGACCTGATAGGTACTACCACTCCAGGTCAGAGTGGACCTAAGAGTAATGGCAATGAAGGGTACATCACATTCCAAACTGGAGCCTTACCATCTGATGCAGATTAGTATCATATCCAAGTCTCCTCTTTTTTGGGTGTCTTACAGTGGCACATTCTAAGCCTCGCTGACAGTGCTAACTATTTCAGCGTAGATCAGAATATGAAATAAAAGAATTCCTAGAGAATGATGATTTGGAAATTTGATTAAACAAGTATTAATTAGGGTAAACTGATTTTAGTTTCTACACTGAAGAAGTCATAGTAAAACTAGTTTATTCCTCTTTAATTTTTTGTAATACTGTTTAGATTATTTAAAATAGGAAGAAATAAGTTTTTATTTAATATATTAAGTAATATTGAATGATTTATGGAAAGATTGAAAAGATAGTTTTAGATATAAAACCAGTAAATAAACTTTAAAATATCCTGTATGAAATACATACATATGTATCAACATAATTTCTGCTCACTAAAAAGTGTGTATTAGCCCCTTTAAAGACTTATATTAACTGTGATTTTTTTATATCTCCTTATCATATATATATATATATATATATATATATATATATATATATATATATATATATATATATATATATAAGTTTGCTATAATTATAAAGAGTGCTCAATATTGGTGTTATATATATGATTTACTTATATGTGGTCAGTCATATATCTCTCTAGTTGTTATATAGATTCTCAAACAAAAGTGTCTTTCTACTGACTGAAAAGGGAGAAATTGGAGCTCTGGTTTTTATGACTCATCTCATCAACCAATTGCCTTATTTAAGGCTTTGTTATTAAGGGAGGAGCTTTGCTAAGAAGTGTGTATTATCTGAAACAATTGTTGTAAAGATATAGACATTAAAGCTTATGTACTTTTTTTCACCTAAATTTTCTTTTAAAGATTTTTTTTATTTACAAGGAATAGATATATTAATGATTCTATTAAGTTTAATGATTGTATAATTTTTTAAATGTCAGGTAATTTAAAAATTAACAATTAAAAACTTCTATTATGTACTTATTAACTTCCCTGGTACTTTTGATTTACCATCCAGATGTAGGTACCTCCAGGCAATCTTAACAATAAGGTGATATGTGTCAATAAAAATCCCCAAAACTTGTAATGTTAATTTCATTTTAACTCTATTTATGCCATTTTAAGAAGAATTATTGGAGAATATTATGACAAAAAATTATGTGCTCAATACATAAAATTAGAGATTATTGTTTTTGAAAAATTGTTTTTATGCTTTAAAATACCTGATTTTAAGCAAACTAACTACACAGTTGATTTCTAAAATTTACCATAAAAGCAAAAATCAATCAATTATCAGATTTCAATAAAATACTTGATCATTCATGAATGAATTTATTCATGAAAAGGTTTTTTACGAAAAAAATTGAGAAAAATCTTTTTTTTTTCTTTTATTCTTAGTCAAGTGATCCTCACCAATTAATTTTTTGAGAGGTACTAAGAATAAAGGAAGTACTTGTGGCCTGGCTTATCATTGTAGGAAATGAACTTGGCTATGTAAGTTCAAATCTTAGATGAGGCTGTTTGCATTTCACATAGTGCTCATATTCTCCCTCTCATTATGGGAAAATAGTTGGGCAGACTGATCTCTTTAACCTTAATATGGTAAATGGTCTTGAAAGAAAACTCTGAATTCAAACCAATTGTACTCTGCTTAAAAATTGACTTTGTACAGCATCCTGCTATTGACAGAAGAGTTGGGTAAATAAATACTAAAAAGAAAGTCCCACAGAAATTACATTGATGAAAATTTTATTTGAAATTCCAATGTTAAATGTATAATGTCCTGAATCAGAAAATGGTGGCTGCAATAAAACTATTGTTTTGTTTTGTTTTGTTTTGGAAAGTTTTTAGTTATTTTTTTGTTTCCTTTTTAAATAAGAATTGTATACTTGTGTTGAGAAAAAATATACTCCAAAATTATTTTTAAAAGGATTTATTTTTCAGACATTTGGTGAATTAAAGTAAATTTACCAAATGTCTTTTTGTGCAACCGTTTATCATCACATAACTCAAAGATGGCTAGAGTTATGATTTACAAATTCTTTTTGTGATTCCTGATAAGACTCCAGAGCATGTTTTTTTGTTTACAAGTTTTTGAAAATCCCCAACTTTAAAAAATTTTTAGTGAGTGATTTAATTTACAATATAAATGTTAAACTGGACTTTTCTTTGAGTGTTTAGTTAGCAAAACTGAATCTTTATCTGTTTAACCATATAAAGTAGACATTTAGCTTATCGTAACCATTCTGGCTACTCAAACTTAGCATTTTCTCTAAGCCAGGGATTCTAAGTCAGACAACAAAACATTGTGTCTATGTCACAAGGGAACTTCTGTTATTAACACAAACTATTTGTCAAATGGGATTTATTCTACTGCCTGTTCAGAAACGGTTCATAACAACAGGATAAAATAAATCATATTTAAAAGGTCCTCTTTCAAGTACAATGAAGTATTTCATCATTACTTATATTTAATAAAGGAACTTTCTGTGCACAGAAGCCCCTTCACTCAGCCCTGTTAAGAAGCAGAGGTTGCCTCCATATAAGCACAGCTGGCAGCAGCTAAAAAAATTAGGAGTGTGGCAGCTCTTTGTGCTCAAGGAGAGAGGTATCTGTTCCTCTCCCGCCAGCAAGGTGTCAAAAGTGGGGTCTATGTCTTTACTACCAGCCAAAGCAGCCAATGTGGAATCCAACCAAGCATAGCCACGGACTCAGCACAGCCAATGCCAGTTTCCAACCAACCACCATTGCTCTCTCATTCTTACAGCTCTTCTAAGAGCTAACTTCTGAAAGTCTTCCGAGATCACCTCTGGTCTCCTCATTGCACCTCTTGGCAGATACCACGAGATGATGACACAGCAGCCAGCACTAACTAGTCAACCTAAATAAACAATCACTACAATAGATACATACCAAAGACCATCAACTCAGGTCGTTCTCGAATATCCTCAATTATACTTCAGTCTCTCTTCCTCTCTTAGCATGGGAGAGAAAAGGGAAAGCAACATAATTTTCTGTTAATAGATAGTCATGGGGCTGCTGAAAGAGGGTCTTCAAAAAAGATACAGTTAAAATGCAGTCGCTGCAGAAACAGGACAGAAATATTCGAAAAGGCTGAAAATCATCTCCATTTTCACCTTAGTTTTTGAACCTCTGTAAAGCGAAATTTGACCCATTCACTCCAGGAATAAGAAATATAAATTTCTTTTACGCACCTTCAAGCTAACATGTCTCCCACTCAGTGATAAGAAGAACTCTGTTTAAAATGACCGGTATAATCCATATTCATCCTGGTGAAAAAAGATACCTTACACCTCTCATTCACTCTATCCTAAACATCTTTGACAAACTAAGAAATTTTGTATTTATATGTTACATACACGCACTCACCACAGACACAATTTTTCTTTCTATATTATTCAGAAATAAAAAAAAATCTTATTACATTTTAACCATGTGTTTGTTCAATTCTTTTTATTGGTTCTAATGCTTTTTTGGGGGTATTGAATGTTCTCTCACTAAACTTTATAATACCCAGGGGAACCTTTTGAAATAGAAAAAAATACGAGCCAGACTCAAACACATTTTTTTAATTTTTTTTTTTTTTGACTTATTTACGGCTCATGGTCGGGATACTGGATTTCTTATCGTCAGAATTCCATATCAAGTTGAGTCATCCCTTACCCACGCACCATGACAGCTTGGACTAGCACTTTGAGGCCACATTTACCCCCCCTCCAGTTAACCAAGGATTGCATAAACCAGGAGATCGATCTTCCAGCCTCTTCAACCAATGTATCCACATCTTTGACTGTCTACAACCTAATCATACAGTTACACCTACAATCTGCACCAAGCACTGAGACCATCCTCATCTTCTAGACACTCTGTCACCGCAAACTTATAGACAGTTGAGTCTACAGCTTTCTTCAGCACCAACTTTTGACACCTACTAGAGACAACAAGTGCGATTCTATACTCATACATACACCTTTCTTGTACAATTCACTCAATAAAAACCTGACATTAAACTTATCTACTCATCTCTATCATTTGTCCAATCCTCTGTCAATCCATCACACTCAAAACTGTTTGTGGGTTTGATGCATTTATCAGGATCCCACAACAAATGGTGACCTTGATGTGAGTTAAACCTGTGACAAGCTAAAAATGCTCTTGTGAAAAACCTAAATAATGACCCTTTTTTTACCATGATATTTTTTTCAGTCACCAGAAAATTAAGATTAAAGAAAAAGTTTACATTTGTAGAATGAATACTGGCCATCCAAGGGCCATAAATATTAACCTCTTGATGGTGTTTTTTTAAAGTCTTCACAAAAACTTAGCTTAGTGTTATTAATTTAAAATCTCATCTGTGGGCAGATTTTCAGCTAGTATAATTAAATGTTTTTAAAGCTTTA
Source organism: Sepioteuthis lessoniana (assembly GCA_963585895.1). Taxonomy (NCBI): domain Eukaryota; kingdom Metazoa; phylum Mollusca; class Cephalopoda; order Myopsida; family Loliginidae; genus Sepioteuthis; species Sepioteuthis lessoniana. The sequence goes on from CAUZXS010006436.1 coordinate 20,455, forward strand.
AGATTCTTTTGATTTTATTGCATACTTCTGGAATATTATTAAATAACAGTATTTTAATAACTGAGAAAGTTTAACAAAATGCTTTGGACCTATATTTATTTTTTTTATAAAGAAAATTAAATTTTAAAAAATTTTCTTTTAACTTGCTGACATTTTGTTTATTAAGCCTGTATGGAAGGAACATAAAGAAATAATTTGATTACTTTTGTTAATTGTTGATGTAGCCCTCATACACAAAAGATTTATGCATTTTTTTGTTATTTTTGGTTTCCATATTTGAACAGACCTAAGAGACAATCTGTACATTTCAAGCAAGATGCTATCAACTCTGAAAAGAGGAAAGTGATGAACTGAGTTGACTGGCAAACAAAATCATTCCCACAGTAAACTTATATTTTTTATGATGTTTTAAACAAGTAACATTGTCAAAATTCTCTTGAAGCAAATTTCTATGAGAGTTACTTTATTCTTGGATAATTTTTAAAACCAGAGCTTAATTTTTTTTAATTGACTCATCCATCATAGTGGAATTAAAGTTATTCATTGATAGATATGTAAACCTTAATTTAAAAGTTTTTAAATCTTTATGCTGTTCCTTGCAATTAAAACTTCTAGGAAAATGTTTAAATTATTGCTAAAAAAACACTGATGTAAATTTTAAAATGGAATTTTTTAAAAAGTTATAATTTCCTGCTTAGGATTAAACAATACAAGCTATAAATCCCAGAAATATTGGCAATTGTGGTGTACTACAAAAGAATATCAGTTAAAAAGTTTTTATACTGAGGTTTGTGGAGATTATTTAAATTTCAAATTCTCATTGTATGAAACAATAGAAGCTATAAATCCTGGAAATATTGGTAGCTGTGGTATAGTACAAAAATATCAGTTAAAAGGTTTTTTATACTGAGGCTTATGGAGATTATCTAAACTGCAAATTCTCACTACTGTCTGTATGATGTTCTATTTCTTCAATTCTGTAGTAAATAACTTCAATTGAATATTCTTGTTAAATTTGTAAATGAAACTATAAATAATTGTACAATGTAATAATTGCTGCCAATGGCTTGATTTTTAATTGTCTTTCAACAAGACTTAATTCTTTGATGTTGCAAGAGTTTTTCAGACCTTTCTATTATAATTTGAAGATAGTTTTAAGACATTTTTTCAAGGGAAAACAATTATGATTGGGGAAATGTTTCAAAGAGCAGTGTAGAAAAACTCAGCAGGTCTTTTTATAATTTACCCTTTTCAATGTTTTTTATAGAAAAAATATATAATCTGATTGACTAAATCAGAGCTAGAATTTTGTTGGGATTTACTTTGAGTAAAAAGCTATCAGTTGCATTTTTTTTCATCTTTAACTTGTTGCAGGATTGCACCAACAATAGAAGTGTCCATTGTCAATATCCTGATTGAATCTGTGTCCAATGTGTAGCTTAGTTTCATATAGTTCACTAAAGCTTTTTTTTTCTCTCTCTCTCTCTTTTGATGTGCAGATAAGGTGATTATTTTTATCCTTTACTAAGGTAGTAAGCAGGGCAAGCAATGAAAAATGTGTCTATATGATTTCTGTGGTTATTTAACTGCTAGCAGATTTGGGAATTCCCACAAAATATCAAAGTTGACAAGCAGTAGTTAATACTAAAAAAATTCTGTATGGAATCAACTTTTTCCTTTATTGACAGGATTTTATCCTTATCAATAGTATGTCCAAGGAAATAGTTCTTCAATCCCTATAATACATTTTCCTAGATTGATGTGGAGTTCATACATAATAAGCTTTTGAAAAATGGTGTCTCTATATCTACCCAACCCTGCTGCCACAGACAAGATATAAACTAAAGGACCCAGTTTGCTCTATTATTTACCCATAGCTGGAAGGAGGAACAGATGGATTCATGCCTTTTGCAAAGGCATAAGTGTGAAGACGATAACTATTATGCTATGCACCACCATTGAAAAATGGTGTATAAGTGCTGGATATGATCATTTTTAGTTTTCCTTGCTATTAAGTACATCATCCATATTAGTGGAAACAAACTGTTGGCCATAGAAAATTTAAATCTCTGAAAAGTCTGTATGATGTTTTGAAGTCCATATAACACAAAAGGTGTAGAAATGGTGGTTTTATGAATATCCTCCTCCACCTTAGGGATTTGATGATAAACTCACCCAAAATCCAATTTTGAGAAAATGGTAGCTCCTGATAGAAGTGGTAAAATCACTGCAGATCCTCCAGGAATCGTTATCCTTAGGAACAAGTTTTATGAGAAATGACTAGACACTCTTATAAGGGTGTACTATCCCTAATCTCATCATTTCTAGGAACTCCTTTTTTGGTAAACTTGTACTTGTCAAGTTGTAGTTTGCATGGTGATGAATAGCCAAGGCATCTCTTAGTATATATATAATATCTGATATGTTTAATGACATCATTGTATCAAATAGGCATGGTGACATTTGAATATTGCCATAAAATGCTGGAATATTCATTGTGTGTGAGTGTTGTGCATATTCCTGTGATACAGATCCCAGCAAGTTGTAACAGTATGGTTGTGTCGGGGGTTAGAAAAGAAAATGAATTAATAAAATAAATTCAAAAAGTGTAGCAGTTCCCAGGGGACCACTGACAAGAAGCAAGAACAGCACATTCCTAAAGAAAAGTGCTTCCTGGCACTGAAGAGAAATTTAGCTTTACCCTTGATACTGGACAGAACTTCTTTCCCTCAACTGCTTGTGGGTAGTGCATGTGTTCTCCCAAGTCTTGGATTTGCAAGAGGCAGGTTGCGTCTCCTTGAGTAGTGGCTTCTATTGAAAACACTTAATGAACATATCACAAACTTTGACTTCATAATCTCACCAAAAATGACTCTTAATATATCTTAGCACCTTGTCTGGAAGATGACCCTTTCTACTGGTTTCAGAAAGAATTTTCTTTCCTACAGTTAAACCCTGAAATAAAGTTTTGAGTTAAAAGGTATCTTCGTCTCTTTCCTTCCTTAAATTCTCTTGCAGTCTTTTATAGATAAAGAAGAAGATAACAAGTTAAATGAGGTAAGAAAAAACAAATGGAGTCAGATTTGCTCAACCCAAAACCAACAACTGATCACCTCCAACGATAGCAACTTACAAAATTAAACAGATTATAACCAACCAAACAAAAATGATAACCAACTAAACATTTTTATATGCTCTATAATGGTGACTCTCAAATGTGAAGCAGACAAATTCCATGTGGTGAAAAATATACCAACTTGAAAATGGACAACATTCCGACATGATTTGCAACAAATTTGAAGTAACAGTCTCAACTAAAGAAGTAGCAAAACCTGTGAAAAAAACAGAAAATGAATACTGTTACTACTGACACTAAAAGAAGAATGTATCAACTCTACAATATGAAGACATTTTACCCTTTCTTCCACCACCATACAAAGTCGTTTACTGCTAAAAAATATAAACACTCTACAAGTGAATGAATTCAATGAAACAAAAAAATGAAAACGTAGGTAACCAACTTTTCTATTTTTGTTTGTTGTTGCTCTAAGCATCCTGATTGATAAAAATATATGTGTACTTATGACCTAAACAAAAAAAATCCAAGGAAATGCAAGAGTTAAAAAATGACCCTCCTCAAAGCAGGACAGTACCTGACAAAGACTCAAAAAAAATTCCCCTATACCCTTACATTCATAAAAAGAAAAAAAATATAACAAAAAAATTGGAAAAATGCCTAAGAAATGAAAGAGCCAGAAAAATAACACTCCTTTTATGAAGGACCATTACATACTGCTTGAAAAATAAAAATCCTTCATACATACCCAAAGAATCCCTGTATTCAACCACCATAGCAAAAAGAAAAAATGAGCAAAAATGACATAAGAATTGCCAAGAAGATAAGAGTTCAATAAATAACCCTCCTGCTGAAGGACAGTTATTTTCAACTCAGTCTTCATTCCAAAAAAAATGGATACATAGGAAAAACAAAAACAGAAAAATCTAAAAGAACAAAAAAACGACCAGCTAATTCAAGAGTAACTGTTCCAAGGCAAAGCATAACAAATATAAATTCACCCATGGCATGCTTACCTCATTTCAACTGTGAACCTGATGTAGTGTTGTATAGTACCTCAGACTTGTAGTTCCCATATCCACAGTTACCAACACACCAACGTCTTCACCAAATTATACAACTGAGAGTTTATTTCATTTTTTGACACAAACAACTCCACTCCCTTATAAGAGACCCTTTCTCTTTTTTCTCTTCCAGTATATCCCTAAAATTGTTTCACTATATGAGTAGGGACATGTGTGGGTGTTTGAAAAGAAAAAAAGAAAATGAATTAATAAAATAAATTCAAAAAGTGTAACAGTTCCCAGAAGACCTTGGACAGGAATCAAGAACAGCACATCCCTAAAGAAAGGTGCTTCCAGGCACTGAAGAGAAATTCTCTCACTTCAGCTTTACCCTTGATACTGGACGAACCTTCTTTCCCTTAGCTGCTTGCAGGTAGCGCACATCTTTACCCAAATCTTGGACTTGCAGGGGACAGGTTGCGTCTCCTCGAGCAGTGGCCTCTATGGAAAGCACCAACTGAACATATCACAAACTTCGACTTCATAATCTCATTGAAAATGACTTTATTTATTTTAACACCTTGTCTGGGAGACATGACCCTTTCCACTGGTTTCAAGAAGAATTTCCTTGTTCACAGATTGGTCATTAAACCCTGAAATAAAGTTTTGAGTTAAAAGGTATCGGTCTCTTTTCTTCCTTCCTTCCTTAAATTCTCTTGCAGCCTTCCACATAAAAAGAAGCCAACAAATTAAATGGGGTAAGAAGAACAAGTAGAGTCAGATACGCTAAACCCAAAAACCTACAACCATAATTACAACATATGATACAAATAACATAACAAACCTTCTTATATGCCCCATAGTTGTAGGTAATTTCTTGTTCACCATATTAACCAACAGGTCAAAGTTGGCCAGAATGTTAACTCTTGTAACTATTGTCTTAGCTTGAGTAGCTTCTCATCTTATGTTTCAATGACCAACCCATTAGCTACTTGCTGTTTATTGGAATTCACTTCAGTTTCTTGTCAAGGAACAGCTGGAATGACACTGACTGGTGCTTCTCTATCCATAAAAATATCATTTTTATGATATAGTCAAAAATGAAAAATAGATAACTCTATTGCTTTACTTCCTCTGGCTTCCGCTACTAGTTGGGTAGGTCATTTCCTTGGTTGTGTGTAGTTTAGAAAGTGCATAGTTTAGTGAATGTTTGCACTCATTTGGTGAAGCACCAGTAGTAACAGCACATGGTTAATTTATTATTAGTGTCTGTATGGGCATCGTTTCTTTTTTTCTGAAATTTAGTGACTTAGAATGGAAATGTTTCTTCAGTTCTCTCTGCAAAGTAGCTAACTTTGTAATACTGTGATAGTTTTTTTGAGTTCCTTAATTTCTTCAGTGTGTGGTGTATGTTAAATAAAATTAATGGAGTTATGCTGACTGTTTGCATATACCCTGTCAGCTATATCAACAAATTTGTAACAGCTTCCTCTGTTAATGGTACCAAAATTTGAATAATGTTGGTGGCTAGTTTGACTTGCCATAGATGTAGGAGTATTTCCTCAGCCATAACATTTCTTCTGAGGAGACTTTTCATCTGTTGAAGCAGCTGGATGGAGTCTTCTTTCCTAACTACACATTGTTAAACAACTCCGAGAGTTGAGACTCTTCAATTGTACCAACAAAATGGCAATGTCAAGTATATTGTAGGGGTTATTCTATGCTTGAAAATTTCTGTCACTTTTACCACTATGTTGAGTAATAAGTTGATTATGATGTGAGAATTTGGTCTGCTATGAAGTGATATGACTGGTTTCAAAGACTCTCAGACCTGCAAAAACTATGTATTAATATCTCTAGTATTAAATGGAGAGAGTATTACAGAGATGGCTCTTTGTTTTGGGTGTTTAGAATTCAGTGTCATCAAGTTGAATTAAGATTATTATGTCAGTGTGCAAAATTTACTTTGTATCAAGTGGTTATAATTTTGGTGTTTTCACTGTGAGGAATTAATTTGTCACAGTGTGAAAATATATGCTGTGTCCAATTCCTTGTCAGTGGTGACCATTTTTTGTGAAAATTACCTTCTTCAATGTATTTGTGACTAAATGCTGATTGGTGTTTCAAGGAAATTCCACTGTCTGAAAGAAAGTTTTCACTATGCTAGATGTACTTCCTTCACTCATATGCATATGAGTTAAGATAATAAAGAAAGAAAAGTAAGATAAAACTATTTTTCGGTGATAAAACTAAAGATAACTTTATAAAAAATAAAGTAAACATGAAAAGAATGTCCATTTAAAAGTTAAAGTGACAGTTTATATCTGAAAAGTTTACAAGGAACTTCTCTTTGAGAAAAATAAAGTGTAGTAGAGTTTGTGATGTGGGTTTGCAATTTGCTTATTAAATAAAATATATCAACTGTAGAAACAGGTACATGGAAAAAATTACTGCTTACTCCTAGAGTGAAGTCCAGGCCCTCCAAGAGAAAAGAGGAATCACTTCTGTTCTCAAACCTTATGGAAGTGATTCAGATTGGTCTAGAGGTAGCTCTAATGTTGCATCTATTTTTAGCAACTGGTGACAGGAAGTATGCACAGAATACATTAACTTCTGATGTGCTCTACAAAAGTTTCATTTTATTGTTATTTTCATGGGTAACATGTCACTGACAATATATGGTGTCTTTGCTTTGCTTATCATTGCTTCTTATATTTACTTTCCTGTTTTTACAAGCCAGTTACATTGAAATAAGAAAGTAACAGAAAGGACAAACTTTATGTGATATTATTCCTCACTTAAAAATTCCTTCATAATTGAACTAGATGCTGATAATGTCCTATGAAAAATCATGGAGTCAATCGGGAAAATTTCAAAATTCAGTATAATTTTTATGCATTTTTTTTATTACTCTCTTGGGCATTTTGATTCAGATCAACAGACAGTAAGAATCCAAAGTGAAGGTGGGGTGGGAAATCTTTTATTCCAAAGAATTTCAATGTAATTCCACACATTGTGTCTTACTGTAATAGTGTGAAGTAATTCCATTTGAATGCCTCTGCTCCACTAGAATAACTAACCAGCCATCGAAGCATGTTAATTTCTACCTGGATGCCATTTGATACTCAGCATCGATGAATTCTATTAATCAAAGACTGAGATTTTAGTTTTCATTCTATTTCTCACTTTGGTATGATGTATAATATCCCCACCCACCAGAAACTATGTGTTTCAGATTTCTTTCTCTTTCTCTCCATTTTTTCTTTTTATCCTCACAAAAAGCTGTACAGGCAAACTCTTTATAGTTTTCATTTTCCTCATAACTGTATTTACACTCAAGCAATATTCACTTTTCTTTTATTTACATATACACAAATATATTTTTCTTGCATTGCAACTCATTTTCCTTTCATGCTTTTGTATTTTTAATTGAAAACTGACCTGGTTTCATTTAGATTAGCCTTGTTTTGTTTTTTTCATTTTTTTAGTTACCACTTTCTAAAGAACATACTCCTCTTTACCCATGTATTTAATCAAATTTACAGTTCCACATGTTATATGTATATACACCAAAGCATTTTGAAAGCATTTCCTAATCATTGTTATAATCAGAAGGGAGTTTTTAACAACTGAATATATGGTTAGAATAAACTTCCTCAAAAATATTTCTTTGGGCTTTAGTTTATAATTACCATAAATCAGTCACTTTTTTCATCTGATTTAATGAAAATACTTATACAAGTGAATTTGTTTGCCATTAACTGAAACCTGATATCTTACAGAATGGAATCCATTCTTTGTAAATAAGTTAAAGTTTTGTTTATTGTGGGGAAAATTAGTTCTATGAAGTATTTGGTAGTGCCAGATTAGTGACACATGGGCTTTATTACCTGCACCAAATGAATATCAAGTGAATCTTGAACTTATAAAAACAAATGCCCAAAATAGAAAGTATATGTTCAAACATAATAGGTAAATAATGACTATTGAAAATGATAATGATATGCATAAGTATAATAATTAAATTAATGGTTACTACTATAAAACTACATTTTTTTTATTGTTTATTTTTTAACATGAAATTACAGCTTATTGGTTTCATTGGATGAATATTCTTCTAATCCAATAACTCAAGCAAATCAACCTACTGAATATTCTATAATTCTGATTTTTTCTGAAATTATATTTAACTATCTGTAATTTATTTGGAGATAAAAACTTATGGAAGATGTTAAGTTATTGTTCAATCCCTACTGGATGTCCTATGACTGAAGTCTTGAGCCAGACTAAACAACTTAGTACATATGTTGTTTATAAAATTTTTATTAATTGTTTATGGTGTGTAGATTATTTTCATTTTCAAGCATTTGTTGAATGTAAACCATCAACAAAAAGTTATTTTAGTTACAATTTACTATGTGCAAAAATGGCATCACCTAAAATTGTATATAGTTATGAGTAAACTAGCTATAATATGATTTTCAGGTTATATTATCAGACAAATATGATTTAAAAATGAATAGGACAAAGTAAAAACTACAATCATAATATGAGTCAGTTAAAGATTATTATTTTCTGGAGGCTAAAATTGTTCATCTAACCTCACTGAAATTGTGGTGCAAGTGTGTCTTTTGTTTGAAACTTATTAGATCTATGCATGTGAGATGGCAGCAGAAAAAAATTATCCTCTCTATCCATTAGGAACTCTATATATTTACCTTTGACATTGCAGATGAAATACTTTCCATTCTCTTTAAAAATGGCTAAATGCTTTTTCCTAATCAGAAAAAGATACTTAAATAATAAAATTCATATATCAAATTCCTCTCTCACTGGATTCAACTCTGAGGCTAAAGAATTGAATTGGATAATTAAATAGTAAGATAATTGAAATCAGATAGTGTCATCATCATCATCTTCTTCTTTAAATGATGCTATTCTTTTAAAAGCATTAATCATTAAAACAATACATTGTTAACTTTAGACATGAATTTATTTTTAAAATAAAAACAGTGTTTTCCAATGTTAGGAATGGTAGATAGTCTGAAGGAATGCATTCCTGTACTAAAAATTGTATAAATTATAAAGATAACCTTTCTGTTATTTCATGACTAAAATTGATCATTAAAAAATTTAATCAACTAAGCTTAATTATGACAAATTAAGAATTTGTATATATTAATGCATCGAATTGAGGACTGTATAAATGTTATTATTCTGTGTGGGAAAAAGTGCAAGTAAAACTATTAGAAACATTACTGTTAAATTTTTAACTTGTATTCCTTTAAATTGAGTCAGACTTTATTTATAATTAATAAGTAAATATATGCTCTACAGGTATCACTAGAATAAATATTCATTTGTAAAACTAAATCCTAGAATGTTGACATTACTAAAAGTGTCTTGTTTGCTGTCTCTTCAGATTTGTGAAATGCACAGGTACTGTTGTTCATGGACAACTTTATGTTTAAACTGCCCACAAATAAATTGTGACAGTTGGTTATTTAACATTGCTCACATGTGTTGGAACAAGAATGAAATGAATTTGAATTTGTTGATTGTTCTCTGTTATATGAGAACCATTTCACATTAAGAACCATTTCACTTGTTTTTAATCATTTTGGTTTTCTCTTTATGACTACATTCTTTATTTTTCAAACATTATTTTTTCATGGTTTCTTATTAAATAGAAATGGTTTTGTTCCTTTTGTAAGTAGTTCAGAATTACTGTTGACAAAAAATAGTTAATGACAATGTTGATATGAATACATTGCATCACAAAACTGTATCCTTTAATCAATATATTGGTATGCATATTGAGGAAGAATGGAGATTTGCTAGATAATTTTGAGGTGCATTTTATCAAGTGGTTTTAATCATGAATTAGAATCTGAAAATGGCTTAAAAATAATGACAAACTTTTATCTCAGAGAGACCATCTATGGTAACTGAATATAAGGAGTGATCATAAAGTATTGAGATTAAAGCTTAATATTTTTTTTTAATAAAATGATGTCAATGCATCTAGATGAGCCAGTGACAATTTGAAAAAAATCTGAAGCTAATATCAGTATATTTTAAGCAGCAGTTTTTAACAAAATACAAGATTATGAAAATGCAGCATCTTCCATACTCTCCAGCCCAACTTGACGTGATTTTTTCATTCTAAACAGAAAATTCATCTCAAGGGTATGAATTGACGATGTAGAGGACATTTAAAGAAATACAGAGCTTTATAATAGGAAATCACCTTGTCAGCAGAGCTTAGAATACACTGATTGCATCCTCTGCAGAGGTATAAGACCCCTGTGATGTAATGGTTATCGTTGTAGGAAATGGACATGACGACACAAGTTCAAATCCTGGACGAGACTGATTGCATTTCACATAGCACTAATACCCTTGGGAAAGGTATGAATCCAATTATTCTCCCTCCAGCTATGGGTAAATAGTAGGGCGGACTGGGTTCTTCAGCCTTGGTGAGGCAACTAGTATAGGAGAAGGAATACTCTGAATTCAAACCAGTTAAACTCTGCTTAAAAATTGACCTTGTGTCATATCCTGCCCAAGCGGAGGGGTTTGATAGATAGGATCAGTGACTTTTTTAATGTCTTTAAATTTTATTCTCTTTAAGAATCTGTCTTGATTGCATTCATTGATGTTAGTGATGTGGAAATTTATAGTGATGAAAAACTGAAAATCATGTCATTTTTCTTTCACAACTCAATAAAGAAAGCAAATTTGAAAGTATCTGCTTTCATGGTTATCAAGGAAAATGTGATTCAAAAGTAGATTTGAATAAATGCTTATTTGCAAGGTTAAATTTTAACAGTACTCTTATTTGGTTATCTTTTTTTTTCCTGTAGCTGTAGCCATCTTGTCTAAATTAAGAAAAAAAGTAACAGTTTCTAGATATTTCCTAGATTCAATATCTACTTATACTTAATTTTTACAGGTTTTATTTACTTATTTTGAATATGAAAGAACTCAATGATCCTCAGATTTATATTATTTAGAGGGAGAGAAGAAGAAAAATGTACGTAAAAGTTTATCAAATTTAATCATAAACAGAAAGAGAACACTGTTATTTTTTCTTAATTTTATGTCTAATTTATAAGCAATACTATTATAGAAATTGTTGGTTTGATCAAATTTGTCTATATATAAAAATAGATTATTTTTACATTGGCTCCTTTTTGGAATCTTGAAATTTGATTGGTATTGGGTATAGAATTAAACAAAGTCGATGAATATCTTAGTCTGCAGAAATCAACCAATAATTGAATTTTATCACAAGTGTATTAACTTGGAAGCAACACACTTCTAAAATTTAAATGTAAAATGTATCTTTTTACTTTCTGAGTATGGGCTCAGTATAAAACAGAATAATATCTTGAGCTTGTGTCACAATAAATACAAAGACAGATCAATAAGCTAGTTGCCTAACTTGTTATTAACTGAATTTTTAGATAAAATTTTCATTGTATAATCTTGAGTTTATATTAATATTCACTACTGTATTAAGTACATTGATAATGAAGGAGATCATGTTAAGATATATTGGCAAAATTATCTACCAAGTTATTTTTTTATCAGGTTATATCAGGAAATTTGATTGATTTTTAATTTAAAAAAATATCCTAAAATGTATGTATGTTTCTTTAATAAGGATGAAATTTGAAGATTTGCAATTTGAAGTTATTTCTAGTTTTAATTGGCTCTATCACAGTGGTTGTTAATATATCTTAGTCTATACAATATTAAAGGAACCTTTATTATATTAGTTTATGTATAAAGGTTTAATGTCAAGAATATAAACCAATTTAGCATTATATAGACTACAGATAATATTTCTTTTCCTTTACTTTATCTTCTTGAATAAGAAATTGTTATAAATTTTTAATTCTTCAGTTTCTGGAGTGTATTTTTCTATTTTGGGATTTGCTAATCAAAGATTATGGATCTTTATTTATTTATTTATCTATAATTATTATTAGTATAATTAATTAGAAGAAGAAGTAAATAAAAAGAAATGTCAATGTTCTGGATGGAATGATTATTGGGGTGTCATATTACCCCCCTGATTACTGAGATATACAAATGCAATAAAATGAAACTTTTCTCTCTTTCTGTTTTATTTTTATTTTTCTTCTTTTTAATGATTAGTAGAAAAATTGTGCATTAAAAACAATCTTAATTATGCAATATATACAACCCATAGAATTTCAGTTTTATCTTATTTTAATTTTTTTATTTTTTGTTAAAAAGATGGTCTCAAATAAATCTTGGCTCTTTTCTATGAAATATAGTTGGTATTTAACATGTGAAAATTCTAAATCACAAAAAGAAAATAAGAAATCATTTTTAGAAAAATTTTCTTTGATCATAAATTGATTCTAAAATTGATTATATCTTTATAATTAATAACTGGCAGTCTTCAATATCTGGTTACATCTTTCTTCCTTACAATGGTTTTAGATTTTTTTCAAAACATGTTTGATTTTATTTTGTTAGCTTTCAAAGCTTCAGTCTCTGAAGTAATGAGATTTCTTATTTTTTTCATTATCTTTCATATATTTTAAAAATTTGTTTCTATCAATGAAGTCTGGGATTAATGAAGAAATTTTTTACAACTGTTTTGATTGGTAAATATATCTTTTCATTCTTATTTATTCTATAAAAGTTACACATATGTAAGTTATTTTGTTAGCACTATTGAAAATTTGACATCTATGATTTAATCAACTTTTATAAAATTTATATCATTAAAAAGAAAAATAATTGGAAAACAGTACGTAGTTTTATTAAATTTTATTAATTTGGTAATTTTTAGTAGATTTTAAAAGTGTGAGCACTGAAAATATTCCAGGTGATTTTTTACAAATATAAACACAACTTTGTTTCTATATAACACAAGGAAATACTTTTTATGTCAGATCTTTCTCTAATTTATCTTATTAAAGATAAATTTTTATGAAAACTGATTAAATAATCATGTGATTTAATAGTCTATTTTTATAAGTGTACTTATAATTATTTTCATTTCCCATTATTTTTTTTCAACTTGCTCAAATCCTTTCAATAAAAAAAGAATATATTCTATTTATTTGATTACAAGTAAGAAAAGAATCTTTTTTTAAAAATCAAAGTTTCCATGATATGACCAACTTAGATGTAATAGAATTAGCCAAATTCTTGCAGCATTTAAAGAATAGTTAATAATAAATGTCTAGTGTCTTGGAAGGTATAAAAGTAGGAATATTTTTGTATGTTTCTTTTTAAAGTTGGGTAGTTGATCTGAAAGTTTGTTTTGTGATGTCATATTTTTTTCCTGTGTTAAATATTCAAAAAAATTATTTTGCCATAAAGTTAAGTAATTTCCTGACTGTGATGACTTTTTCAAAAATCTCTAGATCCCATTGTTTTGGTTTTACTTTTAAGTTAGTATCAGTGCACTTCCCATAGGCAGTTATTTTCAATTAATTACTTTCTCGCTTTTAACCTGGTAACAGAAAAAAATAAGTTACCCATTTAGGGTTAAGCAGTTCTATAGAGTGTTTCCTGATTTCTTGAGATATCTGCATTGCACAATCTATGATGGTGGTAGGGTTGATAGATAGATAAATTTTTCTTTCACATGGCGTCACCATGTATTATACTAAATACATGTTGGAACATATATTCACTTGTAGGTAAAGTCCTGTTCAAATATGTTTAGTATTAATTCACTGTGTGATATCATTGTGTAATAAAATCAATTTATAATTGTTGTATGGATATGAAAAATGTCTGCCAGTGGTATAAAAGTTGGTATGATATGACAAACTAAAGCTGCTGTAGAGGCCAGATAAAAAGACCTGAATGATTGATTTCAGTGATGCATGAAAATCAAAGAGTGGATGTCATGATTCAAGAAAAGAAATATTTTTCTGAAGCTAGGCATTAGTCAAGAAAAAGTGCAGCATATTACTGAGGCATTGAATTACAAAAAATATGTCAGATGGGTCTCTTGACAATTGACAGATGCCCAGAAGGAACATGGGAAAAATGTTTGTCAAGAACTTCTCACTCAATACCGTCATAAATGGGATGATTTCTTCTTAGATATGACTCTTGGGTTCATCATGGCTCTGAAACAAAAAGTAATCTATGGAATATTATCATCCAAGTTCTCTCAAAATCATCATGTTCACAGATTATTTGAACATAAATGGTGTCATTCACATAAGATTTTTGCCAAAGAGTAAGATGATTAATTCACTAAGGTAGACTTGCAAGCAGATACATAAGCACCATTTCTATTTATAATCTGACTTGATTATGTACTACAAACATCAATAGATCTAATAAAAGAAAATAGTTTCACATTAAAAAAAAAGAAGGCCAGCAGCAAATGATATCCAACAGAAACTATTACTAATGCAGACTATATGGATGATCTAGTGCTTCTTTTAAATACACCTACTCATGCCAAATCTTTGCTACATAGCCTGGAGCAGCCAGCAAGAGACATTGGTTTCTATGTGAACTCAGATAAAACAGTTCAATAAAGATGGTGCTATCTCTTCATTGAGTGGCAAACTTTTGAAATAAGTAAACCAATTCACATACCTTGGTAGCAATATCTTATCTACTAAAAGCAATATCATCATATGCATGTAAAAAGCATGAACTGCTATTAAAAGGTTAATTACCATATGGAAATCTGATCTTGCTAATGAAATAAAATGGGAATTTTTCCAAACTGTAGCCATGTCAGTACTATTGTATGGCTGTACCACATGAACTTTAAGGAAGTGATAGGAGAAAAAGCTAGATGGGAACTGTATGCTGTTTTGAACAAATCCTGGAAACAGCACACTACAAAACAACAGCTGTATGGACTCTTACCCACCACCACACAAACCATATAAGTAAGACAAGCAAAACATGCTAGGCACTGCAGTACAAGTAAAGATGAATTCATAATCAACAGATGTTCTTCTAGGGACTTCTACACATGGACATAACAGTGTTGGCTAACCAGCAAAACCTTTGATTTATCAGCTCCGTGCAGACACTGTGCCATCTAGAGGACTTGCCAAAAGTGATGGACAGATAGCAAGAGAAAGTCAAGGTAATCTCTGCTATTGACCTGCCTTAATGATAGTGATAATGATTATGAAACCTTGCTAATACTCAAACAATGCATCTACAGAATAATTTATTTAATTTTGATACCAGTTTCATTATTCTATCTGGTCTAAAATTTGTTTTATAGGTTTGGAAACTTTATTTACCAATCAACCTTTGTATTATAAGAATTTATTAATGATGTAATGTATTTCTATAGGTCCCAGAAATATGGCTTCAGTTGTTCTACTTTAAAGCCAGATTCTATGCCATGTAAATTTACTGCATTTGCTGACTAGTTGACGAAAATCATGTTCTAGGATGAGTCAAACATTTTGTAATATTTTGGTAACTTGAGGCACAATTTGGCTGTTCCAGATGCTTTAGCAGAAGTCATAAAGTAGATGAACCACATGGGACTGTGAAATGCCAGGCTCACTGACTACTCTCCAAATTCTAGTGGTCAGATTTGCTTCTATAGCTTGGAGCATGGCTGCAGAATCTACACTTTTAGACCTACCTGACCTTACCTGATCATTAAGTTTCTTGCAACTTGAGCAAAATTTCTTGAATCATCTGGTTACTGTACTTCACCTTTCACACAACAAATGTTTTTGGTTGCTTCCACAGCATTATAGCTCAGTTTGAACTCATAAAGCAAAAGTTCTCAAATTCTGTGCACATTCATCTGTGCAGTTTTCAAATCACACATGAAGTAAAACAATGCACAATATGTCAGCACACCAACTACCTCAATATTACAAACCACAGTAGGTACCTTCCATGGTTTGAACTGCTTCAGTCACATGATATACACACTGCAAAGTAGCAAAATACTACAAAACTTTTGACTCACCTGGACTTCAAATTCATAGCTATATATATGCACATTAACACTTAATCCTTAAATGTTATTTATTGATACTAGCATTTGATCTACCTGTCTAGAAGCATCTATGAACATTATTATGTCTACTGCTGTTATTTTAAATATTACAAGTCTCAAAAAAAGTTTTGGTTTTTTATTTTATTTTTTTTCTTGCAAATATCCTAATGCAGAAGGAACTTGAAGCATTTGCTCTCACCTATAAAGCAACAGGAAGACTTTTAAAGTTCAAATTGGTAATTAAATTTGTTAATATTTGGGTAATTTTTACCTTTCATTCATATTTTCCAATCATCAATATATATTTCTCTTTTTGATTCTAACCATAAAATAAGACATTTTAAAAAATTTGTTGAGTAAAAAATCGTCCCAATCACAAAATTCCAGTAGCCTTGATGTTTTAGGATATAATTAAAATTGATGAATTAATAATCATAAATTTTTTTTTTATTTAATATGCCATGCTAAATAGGTGTCATTGGTTATCAATCATTATTATACTTTTAAAAAAATTGTCATATTTGGAATCTTTTATTTTGCTGCTATCTGGATGAAGTTTTGTTTGATGTTTTTTTCATAAGCAGAAAAAAAATATTTTCTTCATCTTTCAGCTTATGTATTTACCTTTTTACAAGAGCAAATTTAATACAATAGCAGGTTTAATCTTCTCCATCATTCATTATGGGAAGAAGATCCATTGTCAGTCAAATTTTAGAACTTGCCTAATTTCATCTTCCAATATAAGATGATGATGATGGGGTCTTTTATAACTATAACTTAATTGTTTCACTTTTTGCTGTAGTTTCAAGCTCTACTTTTTATTTATTTATTTATTTTATTTTATTTATTTATTTTTTTAAATTTTTTATTTATTTATTTATTTATTTATTATTATTATTATTATTATTAACAACAACAATAACAACACCTACTACTACTACTACTACTACTACTGCTGCTGCTGCTGCTGCTGCTGCTGCTGTTGTTGTTGTTGTTGTTGTTGTGGTCGTCATCATCATCATCATCATCATCACCATTATTATTCATTACATTTAATACTTTTATTTTTGATGGATGCTAAATAGACCATAATCATAAAAAATTGGTAATGATTCTAAAAAATATCCCAGATTATTAAATCTGGGATATTTTTTAGAATCATTACCAATTTTTTATATATTTTTTTTTATATATTCTTTAAATTTTTGGTACTGACCAAATTTTTTAAAGTATTTTTTTATAATCTGATTTCTATTCTTGTATGTATCATATTCACTAGATTATTGTTTTTTATTACTAAAGTTCCCATATTTATTACATGGTGTTCCAGTTGTTATGTCAATAATCATTGCTTTTATCAACTATCATGAACACACTTTTAAATCTAGTACATCAACCAGCAGTTTCTAAAATGTTTTAAGAAGTAAGAATATTTTCTTTTCATTTACTCATTGGTTTTTAAGAGAAATGTTTGCATTTACTGCAAAAGAAAGTTATTCTTGGCATTCTTATAGCTATTGATATATCAACATTTTTATTTTATTTTTTATTTCATATTTCTGGAGTGACATTGTTCTGAACTTTTAACTCAGATCCTCATAAAATTGTTAATTTTTTTTAACCAACCTAAGAATATTTTTATAGAAATGATTGAAATACTGAAATATCTACTACTAAGATGAATGTATTAAACATAGAGGTTTTAGTGCTTGTCTTGAAAATAGTCCACTAGCAACATGTTATTTTTGTCCTTTATTTTGTTTTTGTCACTTAACATTGGAGAAAAAGAGGTATCACCATTAGTCTCTGTCTCTGTCTATATCTCGATTTTTAAAAAAATTAATATATTAATTACCCAGTAATATTACAGGTATTTTTTTAGATAAACTAAATTGTGTTTTCATTTGAAAAAGCTATTTGTTCCAATGTTCAGAAAGATATATATATATATATATATATATATATATATATATATATATATATATATATATATATATATATATATATGTACTCACAAATTTATACTGAATTGTATATGTAAACATAAGAAGGGGAATAGAAACTGAACAGTAAGTATGGGAAACCAAAGAAGAGAATAGAGAAAATATCATAAAATGGAAATAAAGGTAGAAAGAATAGAATTAAGACAAAATAAAGAAATCAAAGAAAAATATATTGATTTGTTTTTTCTTAACAATTTAATCTATCTAGTCTTCTATTATCATTTTTTAAAGTTCTTTTTTGCCCATTGATTTTTTATAGATTTTTATAATCATTCAAATACTTCTTTCCTAATTCTTAACTGGAGCAGGTTGAGTGTTGACAAGCTACTCAAGAATTAAGTAATGCTTATTCTTTAATTTGTTAGTTTCATTGGCATGTTTAATTGCTTATGATATAAGTATATTACTTCATTAACATTCTTGCCACTGAAATAAAAATCACCTTTTATCAGTATATTTTAAGGAATCTAGACCAATATCATTTACGTTCACAGATCGATCACTTAAAAATGGAAATAACTACAGGTACTAATATCAATTTTATTAAAGCTTTATGAAGAAACCTGTCTTTACTCGAGTTTAGATTTTTAAAACTTACTTTTCTAGAATATCTTTTAGGTGTGGTTAGTATAATGGTTATTGATGCAGAAAATGAAAGCAGGGAGCTGAGTTCAAGTTCTGGCTAAGAGTGTTTGCATTCATTATGCACTAATGCCCTTCTCCTTTTAGCTATGAGTCAAATTATGGGGCAAACTAGGCTCTCTAGCTTTGGTGGGCAACCAATCTAGGATAACTCTGAACTCAAAATCAGGAGCTGGAGTCTCTAAAGCAGTTAGACATTGTCTTTAATTTCATTCTGGCAACTTCTATAATGACACTGGTGTCAAGGTTTATTGGCCTTTATCCTTTCCTTGGATGACATCAGTAATGTGAAAGGGGTGGGGCTTGCTGCATGGTCAACTACTAGTCTTACAAATTACCTGATCTTGCACTGAGGTCTAGTACAGATCCATGGTCTTTCAAGACTAACAGATGCTGCCACAGAAGTATCTGGCACAGGTTGAAAATACCAAAGTCTTTTTTTTTGCAATGCCATTTGTTTAGTGAGTTAAATATACCTGATTAGGGAAAATGTTAAATGATCAAATATTTTAATCCAATATCTGATATGGCAAGTATAGTGATTTTGTATGAAAACTGCAAGTATCTGTTTCTCCTTTATTGCAGGTCAGTTTACAGGATTGGTATACCAAGTTCATAATCATAAATAACAATTAAATAGATGTTTTTCTTATATAAAGGGAATCAAAATGAAAGTTTTAAAATTCTAAAATTCTAGGATGTTTAAATGTTGTATTTGATCTAGCTTACATTCTTTTTTATGACTAGAAATATCTCATGAGCTTTATATGTGAAATTGAAATATCTGGTTGGCTTATGTTTACTCTAATGCTGTAGACTTCTGAAAATTGTGGTAAGCCTAATTCCACAGTATTGAAATATTAAATGAACTTGGGTAAAGGAAGTCTTATATACTATCAAATATGGTAATCAAATATATTTTATATCCATGTCATTGAGAATATAAATTCATTTAAAAAAACAACAAAAACATTTTAATGCAATTAAGGAAAATTTTGAAGTGCCAAATGTAGCCTTCCAATTTTTTATTCAAGTGTGACCAATTCCAATTAATGTATTGAACATTGTTCAAGCAAGAACTTTATTTGTTATTTCCAAGTATTTGCAGTCTTCATTTGTTGTGGGGTAAATCTATGAAAATTGAAAAAAAAAAAAATACAGGTATCATTTGAAAACAGTTTGTATTTTAAAATGTCTTGGTTAAGAATTTTTGTTAAAATTAGAATTTTAGTGATCGCAAATTAGTCTATAATATCACAAGTAAAAAAAAAATTGGCTCATTCTTAGATATACTACATACCATTTTTAATGAATATCAATTTTTAAAAGAATAAAAAAATGTTTTAAACATAATTGAAAATAGTGGAGTGAGGTAGTGAAGGAAATCTGTTTCAATGTTAGTTAGCATCACCTTATAAATTAGAATGGGATTCAAAATTTCGACCAAAGCAAATTTCAATTAATATTGGTTAATGTTTTACATGTATATAAATTTTGCTGTAATTCTTTCATTGTAAATAAGTCCTAGAAAATAAAGTTTCATTTTGTGCATATATATGTGTTTTGGGGGGTTTAGATATAAGAGGTTAAGAGTTCAAATCTTTTGATTTTCTTGAGAGAGAGAGAGAGAGAGAGAGAGAGAGAGAGAGAGAGAGAGAGAGAGAGAGATTGATTGATTTTGTTTATATCAGTGTGTTGATTATTACAAAATTTATTTTGTGTGGTGCAAGATATTAGATTTATTTATTGGAAATTAATAGACAAGTCAAAAGTTTATAATTTAAAAAAAGAAATTATTTTTTAAAATCTTATATTTGAAACACAAAGTCAAAACACACAACACTCACACATACATACATAAGACATTCTGTTGTTATAGTAACACAATGCATTATTTAACCTATAATAAGTATATGTATGTATATGTTAGTTGTTTTGTTTTTAAGATAATTTTATAGAAATTCAAATATATTTATAAAATTCTTTGTAGGTAATAACTAAAAAGACTACACTAGTTTTTCTATCTGTCTCTTTCTTTTTCTCCTCATATAACTTTCAATCTTCTACTTTATTCAGGGCACTTTGTGTTTTACCTTTTTCACTTTCTTTCTTTGTATGATTTAAAAGGATTTCAGTTAACTGATACTTCTGCATTCTTAATTTGCAATATGACTGATGCCATCCTCTGAAACCTATTGGCAAGCTGAAGTATTTATCCATACATAAATAATCCTGTCATTTATTACTGAAACTATGTCAATATTTTTATAAACTATATCTTTAGTTGTATAAAATGCTGAACAAATCTGTTTTATATCCTTCAAATGAACAGATAAGCAAAATGAAACTGACAGAACCTCTATTTAGAATATAAACTTTTATCATTGTTTTAAAACATTTTATTAGTTTGGAATCTTGGAAAATCTAATAAGGCTATAGATATCTTCTCTAGTTTGAAAGAAATACACATGCTGTATCACCTGCTAGCCAGTAGATAGTTTTTTTTGGGGTGCGGTGGGGGGTGGGGGTATTTTTGTTTATGCTTTTTTTGTGTTGTTTCTTTCTCTTAAAAAATCTCTAACTTTGTGGATGTATATAGCAGTAGTTTTTTATATAGATTAAAGAAGTAGGAGGAGAAACAATATAAAATTCTTTAACACTTATTTATCAGATTAATATTGTTGACCAATGTTAATAGATTTCAAAGACAACAGGAACTTCCTACTTTTGATGTATTAAAAGGAGGGAGGAGCTAATGAAAAGACTTCCCCCATGCATGGCACTATTTTGAATTGTTACATTTTTGTGCCCCTAACCTTTTGAGAATCCCTGATAATATCTTGTAGTGTAACATCATTCACTTGGGGTTTGTTTGTTGTTTTTTCTTAATTTCTCTATTTGATGTCTTATTGACATGTACTAACTGTGAAGATGAAGAAGTACGTGTAGGTGGAGACTACAGTGAACACTTTTAATTATTATTACTATTATTCGAGTTATGTGAAAATAATAGTGAAATAGTTTTGTAGTGGGAAGACTCTTTGCTGTATAGATGTTTATAAATATCGTCATCATATAAGTTGATATGTGGCCTTTTCATCATGCAGCACCTGAAAACATCGGTATGGTTTCCTTAAAGTTTTGTTTTATAATCATTTGAAATTTATCTTCTTTTTTTTTTTTATTCTTAAAGCTAAATATTGTCCAGCAGTGGATTTTATATAACTGCTGTTCCAGCATCATCCAAAAGAAAATTAAAACATACTGAATGTAAGAAAATGAAAGAAAAAAATTTAATTCGTCTTTATTTCAGAGGTTGAAAGAAAGCATTCTGTGATTTTAGAAGCATATTTCATGCTAACCTCTGTAGCTTAATTAACTACACAAGATTTTCTTTCAGTTCTTTGTGTTTCTGTCTGCAGGCTCTGTAAGAAGAATGAATGTGTCTATATATCAGTGTGTGTGTAAGCATGTGACCTTTCTGCATTTGTCTCAATTGGAGATGGATGAATAATATTGTCTGAATGTTTGTGTGTTTAAAGAGTTGGTTGATGTATTAATAATAGATGTGTGTGTGTGTGTGTGTGTGTGTGTGTGTAATAGATATATGCATACATACATAATACATATACACACAAATTTGAGAGTGGGTGGAAGGTGTCAGTTTGAAGTGGGTAGGGAAGTGTCATAGGACCAAGGGGCAGTACATCTCATCGTCAACACCAGGAATGAGCAGTCGATAAAAATGTGATTTTTCGGTTTTAGTTTTTTATGGAAAAATGTGGAAACGAGGCTCTCTGGTTTTTTTTTCTCCTCTTCCTCTCCCATTTCTCCTGTTATACTTTTTTCTTTCTTTCATTAAACTTTTTCTTTCGATAAGAAACAAGTTTGTTTTTTTATTGATTTTTCAAAATTAATATTCGTATCAATGAATAAAATCAAAATATCCCTTTTCTGTTTCATTCATTTGTAATCTTCATCTTCATAAAGTACAATTTTCGAAACATCTCACCCCTCCCAAACCTTTCGTTACAAAAAGCTATCATAGTTGATCTACATTAAATCGTTATTCCCTGCTTGTTCTCCCTATACACCAATTGGTTATCCCCGTTTCATTTTTATTTTCCTTGGGTCAAAAAATTAATTGTCTTTATTCATTTATTTGTTTACTTTTTCAAACATACTTTTAAAAAAGTACTTTTTTCTTTTACTACATCTCATACACTATCATCGTTTCTCGCACGCATTGACTGTTTCTCACTTTCTGTGATTTGCATTGCACTTACCACTTTTCTGTTACTTATTCCCCCTCCTCGACTATGTTACGGTGGCTACTGAACTCCTTAGATATGTTACAACCCCTTAATTTTACTTCAACCCATTACTCTCTTTTCTCTGTATCACAGCTACACTTATCCCACTGTACGTATGTTACATTTCTCCCTCATTTTCTCACACCCTCTTTCCTTGGTGTGTCTGTTACTCTCCCACTCCCGCTGTGTATCTTATCTATGCTTCCTCTATCCCGCTGTCTCACCCTCCCCATGTAGAATTTTTATTTTTCTCTCTCTCTCTCTTTCTTTCTCTCTCGTCCATGTCACGTTTCCTCTTTCCTCCTCCTTTCTTTATTGGACTTGACTTTTTTGTTTTCTCCGATCCAATCCCGGCATGCCTGGCTCGTGCCACCACCACCATTACTCCCCAACTCTCCCACTACCTCTCACGCGCGTACGCATCCACACACATGCACACACACTTGCACATACACCCACCCACATGTCTTCCCCACCTCCGATCGACCGACCGACCGTTCGCCCAAATGCCGCCCTTCTGCTGCTGCTGCTGCTGAGACGGATATTCACCCGCTCCCTACCCAACCCACCCACGACCCTCACCCTCCTCCTCCCAGTCCTCCTCCTCCTGCTAGCGACCTCCGGCTTTCTTCCAAAGCCAACATCTACACTTTGTCTTGTAAGTACAACATCAAACTCTTTCCTTTTCAATTTGTTCACATTCTGCTTTCTTTTTGTCATATAATCGTCTCTATTAGTATGGCCCGTAGCTTGATTACTTACTTGGGTTTTTTTGGGGGGAGGGTTTCTTCTTTTTTTGCCGCTCATTTCCCCCCTGAATCATTATCATCACAATAATGGCCAGTCGTTTCTTTTCAAAAAACACAAGCCCACTGTTTTTCTGCTCTCATCAAAAATGCTTGCTTCAAGATTTCACCCCTGAAGCCGGCTTTCTTCATTTCTAATAATTTTCTCTTTCTCTCGCTCAATCGGGGGTTACTTAAAAACTGCCGGCCAAATTCATCCCGGTTTGACTAATAATCAGTGATTTTTAAAAGTGTTTGTTTTAATTTTAATGTGTTTTTATATTGAAAAAGTGTAGACGGGAAGCTTTTATTTTTCGTGATATTCATTCATTACCTCATCCTACTGTGTGTGTATATATATATATATATATATATAATGTGTGTGTGTAGTAGTCAATTCAGTAACCGATTATCCCTGCTGCTGATGTCTGCCTTTATAGTTCGACTCCAAGATTTTTTTTATTGGTAGCGCTAACTACTGACAAAAGAAGGGGGGAGGAAGCATCTTTTCTTTCTGCTTTTTGCTCTGGATAGATTTTCAGTTTCTCTCTTTTTCAGCCTTTTAAGAAGACCTTCCCCTCCTTTAGACTCAGAAGTACCTACTGCTACTGTTTGTTTTGTGTTTATTTTTCTTTTCTTTCTTTCTTTTTTTTTATTTTTAAGCCGGTTGCACAAATAATACTAAAAACAATTATTGATCTACTCTACGGAGGTTTTAATTGCTTATTTTTCTTGTTTCATTTTTCTTTATTTTTAAATATATCCCTGTTAATTTAAGTGTTTGAATATTTATTGAATGTATTGGGCATGGAATTAATCTGTACCCTCTAGGTTCTTATTATTTAAATGATAATGACAAAACAAATAATCATCAATATTGGTTTTAAAATCATTCTATCCTACTTTCCTTGTTTTTGTTTTTACTTTGCTTATGTACGTACTGTTTGTTTTGCAAAGAAAGAAACTATGGTATATTTGTTTCCAATAACTTTATTCAATAAAGACTGATGCCTTACATTTCTTCAGCTATATGGGATTATTTCTTTCTTTATTGTATATTCTGGATAATGTAGATCTAAGAATAAATTCTTGTTGAAAAGTAGTTTAGATTTGGTAGATTCAATTCATTTAGAAACTGGCATGATAACCACATTGTATATCGTAATTAATAGCAGTAGTACGATCAGAACGAACAAGCATTGTTGTGGTGTGGTTGTTAAAATAATCAACTTATTTTCTCTTCTCTCACTGACTACTCTGTATAAAGTGCGTACTACACTTAGTGTGTACTATCTGTTTGTGATACATACCTACCTATACTTTCTATGATCATGATTGCATTGTTTGATTAAAAAACAACAAAAACACTTTTCTTACTATATATATATATATATATATCATTGTCAATGTTCTGGTTCCAACAACCTATATTTATTTTACTACTAGTAGTCACGCACGCACAAAATGACACTTTTCATTTTATGAATTAGATGATGATGATGAGTTAAATTTGATCATTGTTTTTGTTTGAAATATCTTAATTGCACCATCTCTCCTCCCCTCCACTCCATGATGGTGATGATCGTATTATTTTTTTAGCTGTCTATCGTTGCATGATGTAATAATGTCGTTTTATTTTATTTCTTTTCAAGAATTGCTGTACATGTATAACAATTCGTTTATAAATTAAATCTTATTGTGATTTATCGTCCCATGTCTTCCTTGAATTAAATGTCTTGCTTTCTTTACTGGCTTAAAATTGATGATGTGCTACTGCTACGAGAGGAAGATGTATGTGTATATGTATAAAAAGGGTACGGGAAGATATGCTAGTGGCTGCTTTGCTACAGACCACCGTCACCATGTCGTCGTCATCGTCTCGAGGGGATCAGATTTTTAAAAAATGTGCAGGACATAATTCGACTACATTCCATTTATTTGAATGAGGGATGAGAATTGTCTGTTTGTTATTCAGGTAGTGTATTTAGTTAAGGTGTAAAGTTAGGGGTGGGGCGACGATATCTGAAAATGATCCCCCACTTTCTGACCACCCCCTCCTGCTCTGCAAAATAGATGAGGAGGAAGGGGACAACGAAGCTATGTCGGACTGGTTAAGAATGGGTGCGGGTGGTGCTTTTATAAACCTTCCTCCCTAGTGCTTCCTCTGTACTGATAGAGTAGTACACTCGTAATTTTTTTTTTTTTAGGCTAGGTGGAGGGGAGGTCTTACTACTGCTGCTATTATCTGCAATTCCTTTAATCATTTTCACTTACTCCGATCACCTCTGTTAGTTTTAAATACTTCGGTTACTTGCCCGTCAGTCCGAGTCCGTCTCTCCTGCAGATCTGACCAGTGATGGCCTCTGGACCCTCAAGATCTTCCACTACTTCGTTGACGAATATGTAGTATGTTACATTGTACTCCAGGAATGAATATTTAAAAAAAGCAGAGGCAGCTTCATTTTTTTCAGTTCCTTTTCTTTTAAAATCATTAATGCGTTAGATGTGTAATATACATTGTTTTTGTATTTTGTACACTCTTGAGGTGTGGTAAAAACGGAAGTAGATAAATTAAAAGTTAATTGCTTCCCCCCCTCCTTTCTTTTTGCCGTCGAATCAAGAACTTCTCCATTTCCTTGGCTGACATTATTGGTAAAAATCTCTCCACAAAATCCCCTGTCTCCCCACCCCCAGTACTTCTTGTTTCTATCTTTCCAATTGACTAAACTTATTCGCTTCCAGAGGAAAAGCAGTGATAAAGAAAAAGTGTAGAAAAAGAAAAGATAGCAATCGATTGAAAGATTAAAAAGTAGTCAGTCATTTTTAATAATAAAAAAAATAACGTTTCCGTGTGTACCTGTCTGTCGCATACTATTGTGTTGTGCGTGTGTGCACGCTTGTACATACGTACTTTAAATGCTTTCCACTTGTGTTTGCTGTTATCGAAACCATTTTTGTAACAATAAAGAAATTAAAAAAGGGTTGCTGATATTATTTGGATGTTTTTCAAGAACAATTAAAAATGAATTGAAACCACATTATTTCACGGGGATGTGTGTATTATTATGATGATGATGTTCATTAATCGAAGTGCGCATGGATAGAGAAATAACACTAGAGAGAAAAGACTGAACAAATGAAATCCCTAGTTAAGAGGAGTATAGGAACGAAAAGCAGATTACAGGGAGGTTAGGTAAGGTAACTAACTGTTCTTTAGCAGTAAAGAATGGATTG
The DNA here is from genome assembly GCA_963585895.1 of Sepioteuthis lessoniana. Taxonomy (NCBI): domain Eukaryota; kingdom Metazoa; phylum Mollusca; class Cephalopoda; order Myopsida; family Loliginidae; genus Sepioteuthis; species Sepioteuthis lessoniana. The sequence goes on from CAUZXS010006436.1 coordinate 47,510, forward strand.
CGGAGAGGGAGTCTAAGATTACTGTCCCTTCCTTGTTCATTCCAATCATAATGATCAAATTTTCTCATGTTCCGATCCTAGGGAATGCTCGCACGGGCGACGGATAAAGAATAGCTAAGTTAAGTCAATAATTCTTTATTTTATTTATTTATTTATAGCACTGTAAAAAGATGCATTAATTGGTTGTTAGATTTTTCAAGCAGTAAAGCGTGACTCTTTTATTTGGTGAGTTCCCAATTCTGTCAACACAGGTGTGTTGTTCTTGTGGTCGCTCATAAAAAAAACATTTATGGTCATTGTCAATTGTCACACAAACACTTCATCAATATGTTTCGCTTTATTTTTTTTCATCTACAGTTTTTGTGTATGATGAGAAAAAAAGTTATGAAAAAAAAAGAAAAATATGAGTGCGTATATTTATAAATATACACCACACAGACATATAAAAGTCATCATGCTTGTATCTAAATGTATGCACGCGCATTGGCATGTGTGTATATGTGCCAGAGCGTGTGTGTGCGCCAAAACGGAGCTTCTATAGGAATAAGTCGGTGATCGTATGTAGATAAAAATATGTGTATACACATGGACACACACACACACATTAATGTCTGTAGGTGTAAAAATATATTTATATTAATACACATATAGATATGTATATTATACTCACATACATTTATGTGACTGAATATAAGAATTTCTATGTATGTGCATATATATGTATCGTATGTGCATACATATATATTGCTGTATTTATATATGTGTTTAGATGTACATAGAAATATGTTATATATAAATGGCTATACAAGAGCCGAACGTACATGCAACTAGAGAAAAATGTAAATTCGTTTGCAGACATACATAATCACATAATGCGTATCATGTGTATATAGTGTGTGTGTGTGTGTATATATATATATATATATATATATATATATATATATATATATATATGAACTTACTAGCATATGTAAATTAATAAATAAATCGTACACAAACACACGTGTGCATGTGCGTGTATATATATATATATAAATATATACATTTGTGCGTGTCTATGTATATAAATATGTGTGTATATAAATATATACATGTGTGTGTGTGTGTATATAAATATATATGTATATACATGTGTATATAAATATATATGTATATACATGTGTGTGTGTGTATATAAATATATATGTATATACATGTGTGTGTGTATATAAATATATATGTATATACATGTGTGTGTGTATATAAATATATATGTATATACATGTGTGGGTATATAAATATATATGTATATACGTGTGTGTGTGTATAAATATGTGTATACATGTGTGTGTGTGTATAAATATGTGTGTGTGTGTATAAATATATATGTGTGTGTGTGTGTATAAATATACGTGTATATGTGTGTATAAATATACGTGTATATGTGTGTATAAATATACGTGTATATGTGTGTGCGTGTATGAATATATGTATATGTGTGTGTGTGTGTGTATAAATATATGTGTGTGTGTGTGTATGAATATATGTATGTATGTGTGTGTGTATAAATGTATGTATGTATGTGTGTGTGTCTGTGTATAAATATATGTATTTGTGTGTGTGTGTGTATAAATATATG
>CAUZXS010006437.1:0-95000 GCA_963585895.1 Sepioteuthis lessoniana
CCCATTTTCTTGCAGTTAATAAAATCAAATTAAATTAGTTGAGATAAGCAACATGTAAATTATACTGTTTTATGTGAACATGTTTCAGGATTATGTATGCAAAATATTGAAAGCTTATTCTGGTTTATACCAATAAATAAAAGCATAGCATTACAAAGCAATGGATTCCTCTGTGTGTGTATGTGTAACAGTTGTTTTCATAGGAAATGTAATTGGTGACCCGAGTTCAAATCCTGGCGAAGGCTATTTGTGTTTCACTTTGTACCATCAGTTCTCTACCCTGATGGGTAAATAGTAGAGTAGACCAGGGTCTTTATCCTTGGTAAGGCAACCAGTTTAGGAAAAGAAAAATTCTGAATCATACCATTTGTACTTAAACTTATGGTTTCTTTTGAGGAAAATATTGACTTGGCTCATCAATATAAGCTGAAGAAGTACAGATTTGTGAGAGCAATGTTTAAAAGCAGTTGGACTTGCAGTAAAATGCTGAGGTTTTATTGCTAGTTTGACCTGCATATCTGACATAAAATCCCCATGTAATTAGCAGAAAAAAAAAGAAATATGTCAAGAGGCTTCAAGAGCAAGCCAAAGCTACATCTGCATGAATATGGTACTCAAGAAACCTGTAGGTATCATGAGGTACTGCTTGGTGCTTTAGCTTAGTGGTAATGATGCTTTTGCCCAGAAACCATGCTTGACTCCAAGTTCATCATTTGATGAAGGCTTTGTTAGTGGCACTGCTGATGTTGTCCTTGTGGTGGCAGTTGTATGAATTTATATATATTTATAGATACCTAGAGACATTTGCCAACATAGGAGATTTACAATATGAAGAAATTTTATTGAAATCGCAAGGACCCTTTCATCTGAGATTTGTCAAGCAACAGCCTTCAGAAGTTGTTTAACACAATGTAAGTAAGATTAAGTAAAATAAATATCTCCATTTTGTTTTTAGCATTTAGAGAAGTATAAATCATGTTTTTTTTCTTTTGTTATTATATATTGGTGTTCATAGGAAAAATATAAATGCCTTTAATAAATATACACTCTTTCTGTCAGTTTAACTCTTTTTTAAAAAGCAATTATGTTCTCGAGTAACTAATGATAATCACTTGTAAACTATTATGGTTTCAAGTAAATATTCTTAATACTAATGATTTGTTTACAATTATATGGTTTCAAGCATTCCTATCTAATATTAATTTGTTCTCAACTGTATTGTTCCAAGTAACTTATACTAATGGTTAATATTATAGTTAAATAAGTGATAAAAGTAATTTTCAGTCATTTGCTTCATTTTTTTTTATATTGAACAGCTACATTTAAAAATCACATCCTCAACTAGCTACAATTCACTCATCAGTCTTTCACTCCCTCCAATCACTAAAAGATACCAGTAATACTTATGGGAACTTGAATTTAGTAATTCTGTTAAAAAACAAAACAAAAAGGAAATAATTGAAACTTAGTCTTATTTGGATGGTGAATGTAAGTATTACATTTCTAATTTTTTGTACATTATCATAGATAATAAACATTTTTTTTTTGTTGTTGCCCTATATTGTTCCTAGAGCTAAATAATTTTTTTATGTCTTAATAAGTGTAACTTTAATGATCAATGGCTCAGTAGGTTTTTCATTCACACATGAAGCATACTTGGTCCATCTGTATATCTGTGTGCACATTCAAATATATATATATGGAGATACATTCCAAATGCCATAATTCTTGTTGCTTGTTTATTTTTCTGCATCAAGTATCATTGGCATATGTTGGACCCCAGTGCACAGCCGTATAATATTCACACAGAATTGTGTGTCTGTGCCAACCACCTACACCCATGCATATATTGTAGAGGAATGAATTTCAGCTTTTTGTACTGTTCATGGGAAAAGACAAAAAAAGGCATCTCTTGCTTTCACTCTCAAGATGAGTCACTTCTCTCTTCACTCAAAGACAGGGTGGAGGGGGATTAAAAATCTTGGTCATTTCATAAAACTGTCTGTCTGTAAGCTTTCCTTGCTTATTTGCTGTAGTGTTATTGATTAATTAGTGGAGAGAGTGGTTGGTTGGCTGTATTTGAGTCCTGATACTTCCTCTCTCATATACTTTCTTTTATAACAGCCATTGGGCTGGTGCTTATTTGTTTCCCAGTGAAGCCAAATATGGTATATGATCAGTTTAATGTGAGTCCCACTCTTATATTGTATTATAGAGGCAAAAATTACTCTGTCTTGAAAACCAGTTCCATAAGCATGTCATGGCTGCAATTTATAAGTGATAGCTGAAGTATGGATGACTCTTTAGTGGAATATTGTAATAAATGATGTGCAGGGCATTACCAGTTATTGATTGCAAGCCTCTTGCTCAGACATGGTGTCACACGTGTCATGAGTAAAAATCATGCAATTAGTTTAATAAAGGCTGGTCATTTGAACATATGCAAAGTCTATATTAGCAGTAATAGAATGAGATTTGTACAATAGAGAGGTGGTACTCCAGAGTTGGAATCTCCAGCTGTCTTCTTCCTCAGGGGAATATACTGCCCTGTGCATTACTGTCATGATGTTAACATAAAACAAGTGAATATAAGTAAAACCAACCTTTATTTAACACATAAATATGCCATATTGTTGGTTTATTCTTTTTATATAAAATTTAAATACTTTTACTTGGTGTAATGGTCTTAGATTTTATCATGTAAATGTAAAAATGCTAGTTAAATAAATATAGCTGATATGTATGTGACATTTTATTGGATAATAAATCTGCAGTATTATGAATATATAATATTTAGGTAATATGATATGCAAATGTAAGACAATAATTTGTTAAACTGCAACAAAGATTATTACCTTTCCAATGTTCCAAATTTAGAATCTGCTATATTTAGAAAATCCAGTTGTGCCCAAGAGTTGGAATCTCCAGGTGTCTTTTTCCTCGGAGATGCATCCTTCCTGGGGATCTCATTTGCATGCTGCCCTATGTATCATGGAGATTATGGTACATGCTACAGGTGTCATGATGCTAGCTTATAAATGGTTAAATATAAAGAAAACCAGCCTTTATTTAATACATGAATATGCCACATTGTTGGTTTTATTCTTTATATACATAGCTCACCCCAAAATGTCTGCACACCCTCTAGGAACAATTGAGATAATGCATCATTTAAACTGAAAGAATATCTTTCATTTATATTTTTATTGAAACATTCTTAATCATACAAAAAACAAATTTATGAAATGAAAATGGAAATTTAAAAAATTAGGATGTTCTTTTGGATGCCATCAGCATATATACATAAGATTATCTTTCAAAATACATAATTGTGTTTGTATGCGCATGTGTGTGTGTGCACACACGTATATATATTTACCCAACCCCTCCGCCATGGTCAGGATGTGACACTAGGTCACTGTTTAAGTGGAGTAAAGCTGGATTGAATTCAGTTTTCCTTCTCATAAACATTTCATCTAATGAAAGCAAATGACCCCAGTCTGCTCTACTATTTACCCATGAATGGATAGGTTCATGTCTTTGCCAAAGACATTAGTGTGAAAAGAAATGCAAACAATCTCGTTTAGGATTTGAGCTCTGGTCGTTGATTCCATTTTTTATGATGATAACCTTTGTTCTAAGTGCATATGTATGTATGTGTTGTTTTTCCTTGACCAACAGTTTAATGTTTAATATTATTATTGTTATTTAGTTTGGGATTTAAAAATGTTGCTTGCTCTGTCAGATTTAGAATATGCTGATTGCATCCTTTGCAGAGGGGTAGCCCCCCTCCCCACCAAAAAAGTGTCCTTTGGTATGAAAGTAAAGTGCATCATGTTGTGAGGCTCCAGTTCTGGAACTCTGGTGAGTGCTAAGTTGCCTCTTCATTGCCATTACTCCCAGGTCAACTCTGACCTGGAGTAGTTTTACTTGTTAGGTTCACATCTATGGGTCAAATACTTGTATTAATAATATTTAATTGAAGCTTTAATTGTTTACAGTCCAATTGGCTGGGGCTGTAGAATACACTGACTGCATCTCTGCAGAGGTGTACCCTCCATGAGTTTCCTGGATATGACATTAAATAATGTGATGGTGAGGCTTCAGTAATGCTGGGGCTTTGGGGAATGCAGAGTATGCCTTCATTGCCAGTGCTCTCTGGTCCACTCTGGCCAGGAGTGGTAGCACCTGATAAGGTCCTATCTATGGGTCAAATAGAACTGTTTGACATTTAAACTGTGCAGGTAAATGACATGCTAAATTGAATTGTTTGATCATTTAACTGTGTGTAAACAAATGACTGATGTATAATTGAATTGTTTGTGATTCATAGCAATACTTGGAACTATTAACTTTGACTTATGTTAACCAATAATATATATCTAATGTATATGTATAAACCAGATTTGGCATTAAATAACCTACAATGGTTGATATGCCATAAACCAAACCAAACCTAATTGTTTACAAATGATTTTAATTAGTTTCTTCAAATCATTTAATTGCTTGCAAAAAATTCTTAGATATTAAATAACCCAACAATGGTTGATATGCCATAAAACCAGTCAACTCAAAATCATGCCAAAGAAATTAAATACTGTTGTCTCCATTTAGGGTTGGGTTGGGTTTTATGGCATATCAACCATTGTAGGTTATTTAATGCCAAATCCATTTTTATGTAAATAATCTGTTCTATTTAAAACAATTCAGTTTAGCATGAGTACACAGTTTAATTGTCAAAAACATTTCCATTTCAAACTATTCAAGCAGTTATATGTAACTATTCAGTTAAGTGTAAATACAGTTTTAATGTAAAAAACAGTTCCATTTCAAATAATTCAGTTAAGCATAAGCACGCAGTTTAAATGTAAGTACAGTTTAATTGTCAAAATCATTTCTATTTCAAGCTATTCAGTTTACTCAAACAATTAATTTTAGCATAAGTATGCTGTTCTATTTAGCCCATAGATAGGGCCCTATCAGGTGCTACCACTCCGGGCCAGAGTGGACCTGGGAGCGATGGCAATGAAGGGGTACTCCACATTCCCCAAAGCTCCAGCACTACTGGAACCTCATCATCAGATTGTTTAGTGTCATATCAGGACACTCGTTAGGGGGGGTCTTACCCCTCTGCAGAGAAGCAGTCGGTGTATTCTACAGCCCCAGCCGACTGGGCAATGTCTCCATTTAGTTGATTTAGCTATTATCTGTGTATTAAAATAGACAAGTGAAATGAAATGTTGCAAAGAAAATGAACAGAAAAGAATAAATTGATTGTTCAATAAATGTCTTAAAGCATTACTTGAACATCTCTGGATGATTGTTGAAAAGCATCTCTGTTAAAAGCTATTTCTTCTTTAAGAAGAAATAGATTGTATGTCTATATTGACCAAAAAGATCTGTGAAAATATTTCAATGAGTTGAATGTTCATATTATCATAGATTTTAAAATTTTTATAAAAGATATCTGGTCATTCGTACAATTTGTAATGTTTTTGATACATATCTAGTTTAGATGAGTAACATACATTTTATAATTTTATACTGGCACATTTCAGAATTATGTATACAAAATATGAAAAGTAAAACATTGTGCATTACAAAGCAATTGATTTCATCACATATGTTAATGGTTTCTTTTGATTTGGAACATCAATGTAAGATGGAGAAGTATGAAGATATGGGAGAGTAATATGTAAAAAAAAATGTTGGACTACCAATATATTTCCTATTGAAGTTAAATGCTAAGGTTTATAGCTAATTTGACTTGCATATCTAACTAAAATCAGCTGGTCACCACAGAAAAAAAATATATCAAGAGGCTCCAAGATTAGATAGAAGCTGCATCTGCATGGATGTGGTACTTGACAAAGCTTGAGGATATTGTGAGGTATTGCTAGAGTGCCTTGGGTTAGGGTAATCATGCTTTTGCCCAGAAACTGTATGGACTCAAGTCATCATCTGATGACAGTTTTATTGGTAGCACTGCTGATGTTGTCTTTGTAGTAGCAGTTATATGAATTTATGTATAGATTATACCACATAGACATATCTACCCCCATTTTATTTTTTGCATTCAAATATATATTAATGATTCCTTTATTGATTCACTTGATTTTAATGGCATGTCAACTCATTTGGGGTTATTTTATGCTTAGAAGGTAGGGAATTGCATATAGTGTACATTTTTATTGACATTTTTTTGTGAGCTTTAAGTTTTTTACGCAGTTATGATAAAGTATTCGCCAATGGCCCAGGAGACCTGGGTTCAATCCCAGGTCGAGTCATGTCAAAGATTCAAAAAATGGTACTTTATGCTATCTTGCTTAACACTCAGCATTATAAGGTAACAATCAAGGGTAAAGTCGAGCAATCCAGGGAAAGGAGTAGCGCCCTCCCCTACACATTGGTGTAGTAGCTATCGAAAAGGGAGCCTTCAGGTCACCCTTGACTACAGTCGCCTACTTTACTTACTTTTTATTCCTGTCTAATGCAAATAATTTTCAAACAGATCTATTTAACATTTAGGTTAAACTTGAACAGGTACTAATATTCAGTGGATCTGGGAGTAATGGTTATGAAAAGGTACTCTCTAGAACTGGAGCCTCATCATCAGATACAGTTTAGTGTCATACCCAAGACACTCCTTTCTTTGGGTGAGTGAGGTATATAGCCAAGATGTCCTAAGTCTTGTTGACGGTGCAAGGTGAGTGGGCACATCAATCTAAGATGGCGAAGTATCGAGTTCTGTGAGAGTAATGTGTTCATGTTCTAAACAATTTCAGATTACCAGTAAGCAAGTTGAAGCACTTCTCAATCCTTTGCAGCTTCCAGTCTCTTAAAACATTGAATATTAAAAAAGAAATATTTGATTTGAAGAATAATCTACTTGAAGAAATTGTTTAGTATGACATAAAAAAAAACTAATATTTAAAAATCTATGTTTGTTCTCATTTTAACACAAGTCTTTCATGTATAGGAGGCATTTGTATTACTTTTTAAGCCCTTGACTGTTCACTTGAGGTGACAGTACAATAACAATTCAATGGGTGAGGAGAGTATTCACAGCTGGCACAAAAAGAGTGAAGTGTATTTGATAATGCTGCATATTGTTGGTTATAAGAGATTACATCTTAAGAGGCCAGATAAAACACTGGAGGTGTTGGCTATTATAGAGATTTTATATAAAGAGATTAACTACTTTAAATTTTGAATTGAGCAGGTACAGCTCAGTGGTTAAGGAATAGGACTTGGGGCCAAATAGTCTTACATTGACACCAATTTGGATGTGTTCCATAACCTATTAGATTGGGGTTGGTATACTGAGTAATTTTCCTTTGTGGCATCTCTCAGGGTGATAGGAGTTACTTGGCCATATTGTCTCCAAATAACAGGGTTATGTAATACAGGTAGCGAGGAACAATCTCTGGCACCTATTCCAATAATTATAAAGAAGTAAATCTAGACTAACGCAATTAATCAATCAAATACTCATAAGTTGTGATATTTATGTATTATTAAAATATTCATTATTTTTATAACCATAACCTAGCAAAAACAGCACATAATAGCAAGATTTTTATTAGAGCAGTACACTTAATATGCTTTAACTTTAAAAATTAAGCAATGTCTAATTTTAAAGTGAATGGCGTCTGCATATATGCTGAATGTAATTTTTTTTTAATCTTCCAAATTCTCACTATGATGAAGAAAATTATAAAATGCTAATTAGAATTCTTCAACTCTTCCTAAATAGAAGTTAATATCATCACTGACTACTGTTACAGTGGAAAGATTATGGTTTCTCAGAGAGAGTTCCCTTGGTGTTGTGGCTAACATGCTGGACTGCAACATTGTAGTGAGTAGAGTTTGAACTCCAGTCATGCTACTGCATTCAGTTTCAGACTAATACCCTTCGGATATGTATGAATCCTCTTATCCCCCCCCTCCGGCTATAGGTTAAATAGCACCACTTCTGTTCTTTTGCATAGATAGTTTTGGGATTGAATAACCCATGAAGGTTGATATATGCCATCAAACAAAGTAACAAAACCCAAAATCTTCAGATAAATATTTACTCTATTATGAATTAGTTTACTTTTAAACATTTTTTTTAAAGGACTTAAGAAATTATACACACACACACACACACACACACACACACACACACACACACACACACACACACACACACACACACACAGAGGGTGTATCTGAAAAGTAACAGGACTTGTCAAACAATTTATTTCAATTCCAAACAACAAACATGGTTTCCTCTTCAAAGTAATCTCCCTTGTGTCTAATGCATTTTCTCATCCTTCTCTGCCATTTTCAGCTCTATTGTTCTGGCTTTCTTGATGGCCTCCATGGCTACAAAACAAGTTCCCTTGAGATTAGGGAAAAAAAAGAAATCAGATGGAACAAGATCAGAATATGGAGGTTGTTCCAGCATGGCATTGCTTCTCTCGACTAGGTACTGCCAGATGCTCAGGGTGTTGTGAGCAGGTGCATTGTCATTGTGAAGCAGCCATAATCTGTCCTGCCACTACTCTTATCTTTTCTCGCACATTGAGCAAAGCATACACTGCAGGATCTCTTTGAAGTTTTGCTGATTGATTGTCTGACTCTGTGGCAAGAACTCAGTGGACAATGCCCCTCATATTAAAGAACGTGATCAACATGACTTGACTTTGACTGTCTTACATTCTGGTGACATTGGAAACTTTCACTGACTGATCTGGCGTTTGGTTTCCGAGTTGTACTCAAAAATCAATGTCTCATCACTAGTGATGACTATGAAGCAAGTCTGGTTCAGTTTGTATATGCTCAATGGTGTCCTGACACACCTGCATATGGTGCACCTTCTGATTATCATTCAGTAGTCTTGTTACCATTTTTGTGCAAACTTTCCATATATACAAATCTTTGATGATAATCTTCTAAACACCGTCCTTTTTTCATATCCAGCTAACTTGCAACCATTTGAACAGTCAATTGATGATTGCCACACACCATTTACTTTACCTGCTTGACATTGACCTCAGTTCTACTTGTTGAAGGCCTCCTGCTCCTGGAGTCATCTTTAATCTCTTTGTATCATGTGCATGTGACATGGTGTTATTTCCATACACTTGCTGAAGCATTTCAAGTACTTGTTATGGAGTTTTCTCCAACTGGACCAAATATTTAAGGTTTATTGTTCATTCTTCATTCCTGAATTTTCTGAAAAAGAGGTGTAAACAAAAGCTTGTGAAAAACAAATGCAATAGTTGAAGAAAGCTAAGATATAATGTTAGATGATAACACAATCTGCTTATCTCTCTTTCACTCATAACTCTGACAGCACACCCAGTCTGGTCATTTTTCACATAGACCTTGTGTGTGTGTGTATGTATGTATGTATATATATATATATATATATATATATACATACATACACACACACACACACACACACACACACACTAGCAGAAAAACCCGTTGTTGATTGGGTTCTGAAAGAGCCTTCAAAAATTGTACTCTAATTTATGAAAGTTACTGCTTTGATATTATTGAATGTTTTGGAGTGGAATATTTGCAACCTCTTATTGCCTGGCTTTGGTCAAAAAATTATAATATAGTCTAATATAAATCTATATCCATTCTTGTAACTCAAAAGAAAGGAATGCCAGTTTTGTGTAAAAGAGGTACTTCCTTTAAACCAGATATAATCATGGTTACATACCTACTTATTTTTATCTCAATATTTTGATTTATAAATTAAAGCAGCCATCACATAACCTGTGGCTTTTGCATGTAATATGCAAGTAAATAAAAGCTTGAGGAAAATTATAAAGGCATACATATTGCAACGTTTATTCAAGAATCACAACAAACACTAACAATTACAGATGTTATAGTACTTAACAAATCAAGTATGATGCTAGCAAATTTTATATCAAGGACATGGCTGCATAAAGATATAAATATATTTAAAAAAATAGTGGTAGTAAAGCAATTAGAAAAGAAAAATAAGAAATAATTAAAACTCTGAAACATACTGATTTATCAAATCAGTTAATACTTGAAATATGTGATTCAGTACTTTTCCCTGTTGCCAATAATCGAATTGGTATCCACTCCCAGATAAAGATCCTGACTACCTGTAAACATCAGCAATATGATTTTAATTTCTTTTTAATTTCAATAACTCCAATTTATAAATATTGAAAAAAATAGAATTAACTCCAATTGGACACTCTGGAATTAAACAAGACTAAACAAAACCAATCTTTTGTGTGTGTGTGTGTGTATATATATATATATATATACACATACCCATGAATATATTTACGTTTACATGTGTGTACACACACTTATACACAAATAGATACTTATACATATGAAGATCATCTGCAGAGACCAGAGGTCTTACATGGATAATTAACTACAGTGGAACACTCAGGGACACAAATTTCGGAATTAAAAAAGATCACATCTTATCGAAACAATTATTAATATAAAACAACAACTGATACTTTACTTAACTGTTCTAAATCTCCTTTAGAAGATGCTAAGTCTGAAACACAAGTATATGAAATGATAAAAACCTAAATACCAAATTTTAAATCATTTGCGGACTTTTTCATTTTAAAGTACTATATATATATATATATATATATATATATACACACACACACACACACACACACACACATGTAAATGCATATATGTATATACACGCTTATATATATATATATATATATATATATATATATATATATATATGCACATACACACACAAACACACATACATATGTACTTATATACATTAAAATCAGAGGCACTTTGAATTTTCACTGGGGCATTTACCCACCTAAGCCCTCTAATTGTACTGGAAAGTAAGTTTCATGTATTTCATTATCTTTCTCATCAAATTTTACATTAGAATACATAGTTTCTTTTTATGTCTCTTCCATGAAAACTGGATGTATTTGCACTTTCAAAGGGGCTCTGTGCTGTGTTATGAACCTCATTAGGGAGGCTAAATATTATTGCAAGAGGGTGAAATTTTGGAAATCGACTCTATTTGGTACCTAGTAGTTATGTTTTTATTTTCATCAAAGTTAGAGGTATTTGAATTTTCCCCGGGGGCGTTTGCCCTTTTTAAACCGCCCTAATCAAACTGGGAAGTAAATTACCTGTAGCTCATTGTCTTTCTCACAAAATTTGACATAATACATACTTTGTTTTCATATATCTTCTATTCCCTTCCTTCCTATAAATGTACAGACATACTCACAGATGTTGATTTTTATTTATATATATATATATATATATAGTATGAGGTTTAATCAGACAGATATGTTGTATAAAGAAAACGGCAAGAAAAATACATAAATGAATGAGAAAAAATTTATTACTAAATATTAATTTAGGTCCACCAATGCATTTCAACAAGATATTTTAGATATGAAATTGTGAATTTCTCACTCTGAAGATGACTTAAAACACTTTCTACCTGAAATTTTTGTAATTTCATATTTTAAATATCTTGTCAAAACGCGTTGGTAAACCTAAATTAATATTTAGTAATTAATTTTTTTCTCATCCATTTCTGAATTTTTCTTACCATTTTCTTTATACAACATATGTATTATATATATAGTGCATTAAGATTTTTAAAGAAAATGTTTATCAATCATCAATCTAACATTGTGATTTCCTTTACTGATTAAATACCATGAAGAATCAGCTAGTTTGTTATTGTGTGGACAAATGCTACAGAGATAACCTTCTTAAAGTGCCAATACCTATAGATAATTTTATCTCGACTGTAAATTTGAACATTTTGATCTCAGGTGGCTTAGTATTCTTAGTAATAAAGAGTCAATTTACCACTTCAACTAACAAAAGTATGCCACTTGAAGATTATGATGAGTTAATTAGTCATTCATTTTTGAATAAGTTTTAAAGACTTTGATAATTCAAATAAAATTTTATATTCATATAACTTATATATACATATATTTGCTTACAAATCATGTATATAATATTTATATATGTATAAACAGGATTTGACATGAAATAACCCACAATAGTTGATATGTCATAAAACACAACCAATATATGTATATGTGTGCATGTATATATGTGTGTGCACGTGTGTATATATATATATATATATAGTGTGTGTAATCTAGCACAAATTGACATAGATAAGGACTCCTCCTTTTGGATGACTGATAATTTGTTTGACATGGAACTTTTAATAACAGCAATAAGAAAGTGACTAATGTCACGTGATGGCTCACAGAGACGAGGAGGTGGGAATGACTCCCTCTCCCCGTTGAACTAAAATTATCTAGCAGTCAAAAAGTGACCGTTAGAAATGATTATGGGTCACACAGATGTTTGCACCTAAGTGACCTTGGGTCGCCGGACATCGGAAGGGGAAGGAGAAAATGAAGCCAAATGATTGGTGGGGGGACCCCAAACGGAAGTAGGGTCCCCTTCCCCTCAACGGAAGAAAATACAAAAAAAGTGAGTTTTTGGACAAGTCTCGTGGCAGACGGACGACAGCCATTTCACTCCGGGCTAAAGACAAAAGACTGAGACATGAGAGACCTGAGTCTCTCAAGCCAGCATTAAAAACAGTACCAAGTCTATTAGCCCGTGAAAGAAGAGAAATTCTCCAGTGAACCCCGTCAAAAAAATAAGATAAGTAACTTTGGGACATTTTCCCTTTACACCCAAACTTTGTTTACCACTCTCTCTCAGTTTGAAAAAAGGATAAAAGCCAAGAAAAGACATTTATATTCATGGACTATCCTATTATATATCTTTGACACTTTGAACATATATATGTATATAACCGTAGTAAAGAACTTATGTATTTTCATTTTACCATGTGGTCTATGTTATTATTCCATGCTTTCCTTTCAGCTTCTATTCGCCTTACATTATCTTGCTTAGAACTGTCCTTTTAATCCCTAAAGTATCACACGGGAAACCGGAGTTGCCGACGGTAGCAATATTAATATTATTACAACTAAGACCTATAGGCTCACTTTCTTCCATTATCTCGGGGAAAGAAGAAAGCGACCTGGTGGGTGTGTGATAGTGTGAAATTTGGAACCCCTTGCCAGCGGCGGTCAGTCTGGCCTTACATTATTCCCTCACGTAATATGCCAGTTCTTATCTGCCTGAGAAAAGAACTCTGAACAGGACTTATTTCTGTAGGGGATCAAGTGCCAACCTGCCCCGTCTTCACACGTGCGAAAATAAAGTCCCGTTTCGGGATTATCGCAATTTCGCGTCAGCAGACCAAATATGGTGTCTCGTCCGGGGATATTTTAATCTTTTATTCCTGACCCCAGACCTTTTATGGGGGCTCGTTTCCGGAATGATTATTATTAATAATATTTATTGCTAGTAGTCGTGTGACAATTCCTGCCGTTTAAATCTACCCTGGGAGACCGTGAAAGGAAAAAAGGAATATTGTTGGAACAGTCAAATTACTTGTTGATATAACTGTTTGAAAAAATTTTTTTAAAAAATGGACAAAATAGAGAACTTTTTAAAAGAACCCTCCATGGAAAAGTTGGAGAGGCTGAGAAAAAGCGAGATAATAAAAATTGGCGAGAAGCTTGAGTTAAATGTTCAGAATTCTATGAGAAAGCATGAACTCGTGAAAGAAATAGCAAGGCACATGGTGGACGAAAATGTGTTCGAGGAAGCAGTATTAGAAGAGCTACCAACGGAAATGATAAGAATGACTCCAGAAGAAATTGAACTGGAGAAAATTAAAATACAAGCACAAATGGAACTACAGAGAAATAAAATGGAACTGGAGAAAATAAAAATTCAGCAAGAAACAAGGCTGCGAGAAGTCGACTTGGCAATAAGAGGACGCAAAGAAAGCCATGACAGTTTCGAAGTAACGAAGCAAGCGAGGCTAGTCCCAAAATTTGAAGAAGCCAACGTGGACGAATACTTCGCACATTTTGAGCGAACTGCGCTAAATCTTGGATGGCCGAAAGAATGCTGGTCGATGCTACTCCAAACTGTGCTGACAGGAAAAGCACAGAGAGCATATGCAACTCTGCCGACAGAAAATTGCGCCGACTATGATTTGGTGAAAGCAGCGGTTCTTAAAAGCTTCGAATTGGTTCCAGAAGCTTATAGACAGAAATTCAGAACACAGAGAAAAACTGAAAACCAGTCTTATGTGGAATTTCTGAGAGAAAAAGAGAACGCGCTGGATAAGTGGTGTGACTCTAAGAGGATAGACGGAGACGCTGAGAAACTCCGGCAGCTAATATTAGCTGAAGAATTCTTAAACTGTGTGCCAGAAGAAGTCAGGGTTCACCTAAGTGAAAGAAAAACTGACGTGACCTATGAAATGGCCGCACTAGCAGACGAATACATCCTCACACACCGAAAAACAAAGGAAAAACCGTTCACGGGAAGTAAAGTGAAATTCAAAGCTGAGTCAAGCCCTGAAGGAAGACCTAAGGAAGGAAATAGAAGGACCTTCCAAAGTAGCAGCAGAACAGTGGTCTGCTACAAGTGTGGAAAGGCTGGACACATAGCCATAAGGTGTCAGCTTGGAAAAGGTCCTGAAAGAAACCAGACCCAGCCGAGAAAACCTCAAGGAGCTGTGACAACAACTAGAGGAAACCAGTCCTATCGACCCTGGACGAAAAAAGGGATGATAAAAGGCCCACATGGAGGGCCAGTGAAAGTCTCAATTTTACGAGATACCGGAGCATCTCAGTCGTTACTTCTACGAAATAAATTACCTAAAAGGGTAATAGAAGCAACACGTGAGACTGTGATGATAGAGGGTATCGGCGGAAAGAGGGTAAAAATACCGCTGTGTAAAATAACCCTAAAGTCCCAGTGGAAAGATGGACCTATTAAAGTTGGTGTGGTAGACAAACTACCTATGAAAGGAATTTCCCTTATACTGGGAAATGAAGTAAAAACTAAAAAGTGTCACCCGAAAAAGATGGCGAAAATAAGCGCCATAAATGAAGATGGAAAGATGGCGAGAATGAACGCCAAACATGGAAGGAAGTTGGCGAAAATGAGCGCCAAAAATGAAGAAAGAAAGATGGCGAGAACGAACGCCCAGCATGGAGACAAGATGGCGGCTGAGCCACGTGCGAGATATAAACGACACAGTCGCTCGCAAAGTGAGAAGGTGGAAAGAAAAGAAGTGAACCTTCCACCCCTCAATAAACAAGAAGATAAAAGGACCAGTCGTCAGAAAAAGGATGAAGGTCCAACGAGTATTAGGAATAAATTCCCTAATACTTATCGAGAGGATAAGAGGAAAATAAGAGAACCCTCACAAGTGACTAAGAAGGAAGAATTTGAAAAGGGCGACGAAGTCCTGCTACTATCATCAAATGAAGGACCCCACTGTGGTGGACGATATATAGGTCCTTATGTAGTATCACGGAGGATAGACAAGAGGACATATAGGATTGATACCCACGAGGGAAAGAAGCAGACACAAGTGTGTCATGCAAACAAATTAAAAAGATATGTCCGTGAAGAAGGCCCACCTCGAAAAATTGAGAACTCGGAAATGCCGAATAAATTCGAGGAAAAATTAGGCCAGTTGTCTGTTTCAGAGAGAGAGGGCTTAGAAAAATTAATAAAAAAGTACCCAAGTTTATTTCTCTAACGCCCCACGAAAATGTAGTAGCAGAATATTCTTTCATAGTTGCTGAGAGAAAGAAAGAGAGAGAGAGAAAAACTAAAGGAAATGAGGAATTCTCGTCCCCAATGTTGAAATATGAGATGGACGAGAAAGTGGTTCGTCAACAAGTGACGAAGAGGGGAAAGAGAGAAAAGAAAAGGAAGTTTTCTCCCCAAATTAAAATTATAAAGTCGTCAAAAGTGACGAAGAAAGAAAGAAGGACTTACCTCCTCAAGGTTTGAAATATGATACGGCCAAAAGCCGAGAGAGAAAAAGAAAGAAAGGAAAACAAGATTAAAGAAAGAGAAAAGGGAGAGAGAGAAAGAAAGAGAAGAGAAATTGTTTTCCCCTATAGTGAAAATTAGGAAGGACGAAAAAAAAAAAAAAAAGGGAAAGGAAAGAATTCGTCAAAGCGTGAAGAAGAAAGGGGATGAAAGAAAAGTAAAGTGAGAAAAAAAAAAAAAGGGTGAAAGAAAAGGAGAAAGAACAGTGAATTGAAGTGCCTTTTTTTTTCTATGGTATTTCTATTCATCTCCCTTTCTTCTCTTAAGCAGGGAGGTGTCACGTGATGGCTCACAGAGACGAGGAGGTGGGAATGACTCCCTCTCCCCGTTGAACTAAAATTATCTAGCAGTCAAAAAGTGACCGTTAGAAATGATTATGGGTCACACAGATGTTTGCACCTAAGTGACCTTGGGTCGCCGGACATCGGAAGGGGAAGGAGAAAATGAAGCCAAATGATTGGTGGGGGGACCCCAAACGGAAGTAGGGTCCCCTTCCCCTCAACGGAAGAAAATACAAAAAAAGTGAGTTTTTGGACAAGTCTCGTGGCAGACGGACGACAGCCATTTCACTCCGGGCTAAAGACAAAAGACTGAGACATGAGAGACCTGAGTCTCTCAAGCCAGCATTAAAAACAGTACCAAGTCTATTAGCCCGTGAAAGAAGAGAAATTCTCCAGTGAACCCCGTCAAAAAAATAAGATAAGTAACTTTGGGACATTTTCCCTTTACACCCAAACTTTGTTTACCACTCTCTCTCAGTTTGAAAAAAGGATAAAAGCCAAGAAAAGACATTTATATTCATGGACTATCCTATTATATATCTTTGACACTTTGAACATATATATGTATATAACCGTAGTAAAGAACTTATGTATTTTCATTTTACCATGTGGTCTATGTTATTATTCCATGCTTTCCTTTCAGCTTCTATTCGCCTTACATTATCTTGCTTAGAACTGTCCTTTTAATCCCTAAAGTATCACACGGGAAACCGGAGTTGCCGACGGTAGCAATATTAATATTATTACAACTAAGACCTATAGGCTCACTTTCTTCCATTATCTCGGGGAAAGAAGAAAGCGACCTGGTGGGTGTGTGATAGTGTGAAATTTGGAACCCCTTGCCAGCGGCGGTCAGTCTGGCCTTAAATTATTCCCTCACGTAATATGCCAGTTCTTATCTGCCTGAGAAAAGAACTCTGAACAGGACTTATTTCTGTAGGGGATCAAGTGCCAACCTGCCCCGTCTTCACACGTGCGAAAATAAAGTCCCGTTTAGGGATTTTAATCAATTTGCCGTCACACTAATTATCCTTTTAGTTTTTATACTGCTTTGCTTGTGAACATCTGAGCACTGTTTTTTTATTGCCAGCATTGCTCCTTATTTTTCTATATATTATGCACACACATTTAGCATTGGATTCTGAATTTGTTAACTTTTAATACATTGTCAAATTTCATTCCTTTACTTAAAGTTAGTTATGTATGTATATGTGTGTGTGTGTGTGTGTGTATATATATATATATATATATATATATATATATATATATAATTTTATTATATAATAGCTCTATCCTAGATATTGAGCACTCTCCATATTATATTGCACTTGGTTCGACACAAACCCACAAAGTGATTTAGTGACAGCCAACACTGTTATGATATATATATATATATATATATATATATATATATAAAAACCACTATCAATTTAAGTACTAAAACTAATGTGACAATAGAAAATGAAGCAGGGATCAATGTAGACAATACTGCAGAGCAAATATAATAGTAGTTACAATTAAAACTAATTCCCAATATTCATGATTCTGATCATCTGGTAAATTTCAGTAATTTATAATTTTTGTGATAAATAGGAATTGTCAATTTTGATTCTTGCTGTCGGAGTTAGAACTGCAATGATCTGAGGTGTATGTACCATGTGTAGATGGACTTAATGTTATTTTCATTCATACAATCATATGTAGGAATTAATACTGAGATTTGGGATATGTTGATGTTTTGTTTTCAAACCTATATGCTATTTCAAGTATTCATCTTGCTGTTCAATACATTTGACACATCATTTCTCAAGTTTCTTTAGCTCTTTAAAAGAAAAGTCATTCCCTTAGTTGGGCAGAAAATTTTTCAGTGTGTGTGTGTGTGTGTGTGTAAATAGAAATGAAGATCTCATCTCTTTGTATATTGGTCTCAAAACTAAAAGTTTCATGTATCAATTGAAATACAATCATCAGATGAAATTTCCAGTTATGAGATCAATATAATCTTAATTTCTTTTAGGATTTATCCTACTCTACAGGCCAGCATTTGAGCACTTTTTTGATTTATTAAAAACATTTTTAAAACAATTTGTTTGCTTAACTGTCATATAGATCTAAGTTAGGATAGTGTAGACACTGTCAATAGTGCTTGGTGATTGTCAGTTTCTTGCCTATGTGATGATCAAGTCAAAGCTCTGTGTCTATGCTGACCTAATTTAGGTCTATATATACTCTTATCACCAATATTGAGCACTCTTTATCCTACATTATTTGTGTGTGTGTGTGTGTGCATATACATATATTCCTCTGTATATGATGTTTCTCTGCTTGAGGTTGTTGAAATTTGAATAGGTGACTGTGTCCATTTTTGTATCTCTGTCTTTCCTTTAAGATATAAGTATTTTATTTTGACTAAAAGACAAAATCATTCTTTGACCTTTATCTAAGAAAATATAAGCTTGAAGAAATATATTGCTACGCTCTCAAAATATACAGGTCCTAGCTTGGTTTTGTTTGTTTTGCTTTCATGGCATATCAACCATTATTGGTTATTTATACCTTATTCTGTTTTTACATATTAAATATATATGATTTTGTAAACTCATTTTGTAGAAACAAAGAATTAAATGATCAAAATACTTCTAACAATCCAATACAGCATAAGTCAACAGCAATTCAATACAGCATAAGTCATGTATTCCAAGTATTGCTGTGTATAACTAACAATTCAATTAAACATCAGTCATTTGTTTACACACAAGTTTAATGATCAGTTTTATTTCAAGCTATTCAATTTAACATAAATCATTTGTTTGCACTCAGTTTAAATGTCAAACATTTCTATTTGACCTAGAGATCAAATAGAAATGTTTGACATGGGAGTGATAGCAATGAAAGAGTATTTTGGGGAATTCCAAAGCTGGAGCATTACTGGAACCTCACCATCAGATTGTTTAATGTCATATCCAAGCCACTCATTGGGTGGGTGGGGATTTTCTTACCACCTTTGTAGAGATACTGTTGGTGTATTCTACAGTCTATACAAGACCTACTTTTTGATATTGCAGGATGATATAGATTATCATTTAGGTAGGGAGTGGCAAACCAGATCAACTATCTGGATTTTTATGTAACTTCATGGTTTTGGGCATTTACAAAAGGAATAGTTGAATGTATTTGCCAAGTTTAATTTCATGTCACTTTTAGGTAAGAGCAATTTCTAACTGTAGTCTTTACAAATTAACAATGTTTAAGAATTAAGTAAGTAAGTAAAGTTTGCGACCATAGTCGAGGGTGACCCGAAGGCTCCCTTTTCAATAGCTACTGCACTGAGGTGTAGGGGAGGGCGCTACTCCTTTCCTGGATTGCTCCACTTTACCTTTGATCTGTACCTTATAATGCTGAGTGTTAAGCAAGGAGGCATCAAGTACCATTTTTTTGAGTCTTTGGTATGACTCGACCTGGGATTGAACCTAGGTCTCCCGGGCCATTGGCGAACACTTTAACTGCTAGGCCAATGTCCGGTTTAAGAATTACTTAACAGAAAGACTGTAGGACATGGTCATAAAACCAAAGATGTAATTTTTTGTTTGCTTGAGTATCTAAATCTTCTCTATATTTCACTAAAATTCTCATTTTATTTATATATTACTGTAGCCCAGCAAAAACAGCATATAGCAAGATTTTTATTGAATAAACTTAAAATATTTTAAGTTAATTGGAGGCTTTAGTCAAGGGTGACCTGAAGGCTACCTTTTCAATAACTACTACACCGAGGTATAGGGGAGGGTGCTACTCGATTTCCAGGATTGCTCCACTTTACCCTTGATCTTCACCTTTATAGAGCTGAGTGCTTTGCAAGGCGGCATCAAGTACCATTTTTTTTTTTTTAGTCTTTGGTATGACTTGACCTGGGATTGAATCCCAGTCTCCCTGACCATTGGCAAACACTCTACTCATTAGGTCACATTGGCATTATGGTTGGTGCGTCAACTATGGTTGCTAACTTTACTTACTACTTTAAGTTAGCGAATAAAGCAATTTCTTGACTATTTTATTACTGAATGATAATTCTATAGGGTCTATATTTGTACTGAACATCATTTATTTTTATCATTGAAATTCTAAATATAATGAAAATGTCTTGGGTATGACACTAAACTGGAGTCCTGCAGCTCTGGGGAATGTGGAGTATCCCTTCATATCTATTACTCTGACCTGGAGTGGTAGTACCTATTAGTATTCCACTTATGGGTCAAATAGAATTATTTAATCATATACTATACTTGAAACTATTTAATTGTGTGCAAACAATAAATACCAATTCTTGAAACTATTTAAATGTGTGCAAACAAATGATTAATGTTAAATAGAATTATTCGTGCTAAATAGCAATACTTGAAACCATGGAACTGTCAGCCCAGTCAGCTGGGGCTGTAGAATACACTGACTGCATCTCTGCAGAGGGATAAGATACCCCCACCAACAAGTGTCCTTGATATGACAAGAAACTATCTTATGGTGAGGCTCCAGTTCTGGAGCTCTGCAGAATGTGGAGTACCCCTTCATTGCCATTATTCCCAGGTCCACTCTGACCCAGAGTGGTAGTACCTGATAAGGTCCCATCTATTAAATAGAACTGTTTAACCATTTGACTATGTGCAAACAAATAACTAATGTTAAATTGAATTGTTAGTCTGAGTATTAATTTTTATTTATTGTGGACTTTTTTTCCTCATCTTGGTAGTTTTTGTGTTGTTTCTTCTTTCAATACGTTTTGGCAAAATTTCACCTCTGGCCTTCTTCAGAGGTTTACTTGGTTAAAAACGTGGTGTGATAGACAACAACTATGGAAGGCAGTAATTACTGGGGATACGGTTACAAGACTCAGCATTCCTATCCGAGGTCGCGGTAAATCACCTGAAGAAGGCCAGAGGTGAAATTTGGCCGAAATGTAGTGAAAGAAGAAACAACACAAAAACTACCAAGATGAGGAAAAAAAGTCCGCAATAAATAAAAATTAATTCTCAGATTAAGAAACCTCATCTCAAAATGATTCCAATTAAAGACAAGTATGAATTGTTAGTGTTCTATAGTGATGCTTGAAATCCTTCAAATGTATGCAAACAAATAATACTAAACAAAATTATTCATGTTAGATAGCAATACTTGAAACCATTTAACTGTATGCAAATGAATGAAGTATTGAATAAAATTATTGGTGTTAAATAGCAATGCTTGAAACCATTTCACCATGTACAAACAAATGATTAACATTAAATAGAATTAGTATTTGATAGCAATACTTGAAACTATTTAACCACGTGCAAACAATAGCAATACTGGCATGTAAAAAACTTAGCTCTAACTCATTTAAAAGTAAGATTATTTACAAACTATTCACTTACAAATCATGTGTATAACCATTTAACTGTGTGGAAACAAATGATTGATGCTAAATCAAATTGTTAGTGTTACATCGCAATACTTGAAACCATTTAACAGTGTGCCAACAAATGAGCTCTGGATTCTTTAAAAATGTTATCTACAAACTATGCATTTACAAATTATATATTGAATATATATGTATAAAGAGGATTTGGCATTAAATAACCTACAAGGATTGATATGCTTTGAAACTGTATACAAACAAATGAGCTTTGGCTTGTTCAAAAAGTGTTACCTATGAACTATTCGCCTAAAAAATCTTGTTTAAATGGGATTTGCCATTAAATAACCATCAAGAGCTGATATATCATTTAACCAAAAACTTAACCTTTCATGAAATTATAAGTAGTTAAAAATCACCTTTTTTCCCCCCCCATTTGTTTATTCGTTTTTATTTATTCTTAAATACTGTAAGCTTAGCATTTTAAATTATATTCCTTACTTTCACTTTCTCTTTATCTCATCATTTTATTAATTTTTCTTACATAGCTTTTTAATAGTTTTCACTTTTTTCTTTTGCCCTAAATGTTTGTTTTGTTTTCTTATAACTCAGTCCCCCTTGCCATACATGTATCTGCAAATTCATATGTTCAGATTTGACATTTTGTTTTAGAATATAGAATTTCAAAAAAGTTGACTTTTTTAAAAATCTTTTATTTTTTCTTAATAATAAAATTCTTAAGTAGGCAATAATTTTTTTTTTAATCTTTTAAGTCAAACACAGAACAACAAGAAATTTTCATTTATACTGATCTTTTTCATTGCTTTGGCAGTGGTTTGTACGAGTAAAGTCTGTTATCTTAAAACAATAAACTAAGTTTAAAAAAAAAATTTTAATGTCATCTGGCCACGAAGAAAAGAAAGGGAGGAAAGAACCATTGCTGTGCCAAAACTCAGAATAATGGATGCTTTTGTATCTTTTTTTTTTCTTTTTAATATAATTACCCTTTCTCTCTACCATTTTGTTCTCTTTACTTTGCTTTTGTTTTTAGATTTCCTCCTATATTACTTTTTTCTTTTGGTTTTGCATTATTCTACAATTTCCTTCTGGGTTTATAATCCTTCTTTCTTATACTCTTTCTCTTTTGGTTTTGCATTATTTTACCATTTCCTTCAGAATTTTCTTCTGAAGAATTTCTGCCATTTCATTTTCTCAGCTTTTGGACAATTTAAGACTGTTTCTATTAATAATTTTTAATTGTCAAAAAACAAACAAAACATTAGCCTATATTTACAAGGACATTCTAGCTGTTTGCTACTATGGTTATAATAATAGTTTGTGTGTAATATATATAGATTGTGAATACAAGTGTATTGAAACCTGTGCATGAGTGTTCTTTTTTAAATTTTTTTTTTTATATAGTATTGAATGTGTGAGAGTATTTCACATGGGAAATTTTCTTTCTCTTAAAATTGTCAATGATGTCTATTTGAAGAAAGAAAATAAGATCAAGAATTGGTTTCTATAAAGGTACACTTGAAAAGCTTTTATCAGAATGGATAAAGTGTATAAATTTATAGCATAGTTCCTTTGGTAGGTATTTTTAATCAGCCAAAATGCTTGTGGTTAATATAACATGCTGATTCTCTAGACCAGTAGTTCTCACCCCTTTTTTTTTTTTTTTTTTTTTTTTTTTTTTTTTTACCTATGGATCCCTTTGATTCCTGTTTTACTCTGGTGGACCCTTGTAGATATTTGATGTTTTAAAAATCCTATTTTTATAATTAAATGTTATTAGGAATTGAATAAGAAATTGTTAAAATATTTTGTATCTTGAAGTATAACTAATTTATTGCACATAAACTTTAACAACTGACTAAATTCTATGGAAAATGAATTTTCACTAGTAAAATAAGTTAGAAATATGTAAGAACATATTTTAATACTTTAGTGCTACTTTAGTCAATGTGAAGCTTGTGGTTAATTCTGACTTGCTAGTTTTGTAATATTCAGCTCCAATGTTGTCAATGATCATTAATGATCACTTCTTTGTACAATGTCAAGTTGGTTAAGAGCTTTTGATTGTAAATTAGAAACATGGAGGTGCCTGTGGTGTAATGGTTATCGTCATAGGAAATGGACATGGCGACACAAGTTCAAATCCTGGACGAGACTGATTGCATTTCACATAGCACTAATACCCTTGGGAAAGGTATGAATCCAATTATTCTCTCACCAGCTATGGGTAAATAGTAGGACAGACTGGGTTCTTTTGCCTTGATGAGGCAACTAGTCTTGGAGAAGGAAAACTCTGAATTCAAACCTGTTAAACTCCGCTTAAAAATTGACCTTGTGTCATATCCTGCTCGAGCAGAGGGGTTGGTAAATATGGTAAATTAGAAACATGGCTGAAACTAGATTCAACAAGGTAAGATGAAGGAAAAGCTGTGACATACAACTATAAATATGTCTAAAGGAAGATTTTTTTTTCATTGACCTGAAATACTATTGTGGACCACTAATTTGCTTGTGAGGACCCCTTAGAAACATTGACTTCTGTTGAGAACCACTGTTCAACACCACAAGAATTTTGAATGACATTGAACTTTAATGCTATTGATATCGAGTATACTGGCTTTCATGCATTGCTGAAAAAAAAGGCTGTTGTAACTATCTTTAATAAGCTAACATTGCATTACTTTTAATTTGAACTATCATGTTGTTACAAATGTTCTGGCATGCAAAAGATGTAGAGTATAGTTTTCAGCTTGTACATGTGGTTGTAGTGGGGTGGATGTATTTGATACCTGCAAACTAAGTAGGTAAAGAGTTAAATCAAAGATTCAGATTAAAATGAGTTAATCTTTATCATTTAAGGAGGTGCAAAAGGATAAGTCTATATTTCATGAATTCCTATATTTAATTGCTACTGTTGATGGTATTTGTCCTCTGTCCCACCTACTAGATGAGTATGGCACAAGGCCTTTTTTAAGGTGGGTCCGGGCACAGGGTCGAAGCCCACATGCACCCGGCATTTCCAAAAATGGCTTGGGCTCCGTGAGCATTTTCCTAAAGAGGCGCCGGGTGATAAACCCAACCCCTCCGAAGAGGGTTAAAGCCTGGGGGGACGGGCCCCCCCTGAGGCCAGAGGTATATCCAGTGACAAGACACACCCGATCTGAACCATCCATCGCATCATTTAGGTTATTAGTTAATTGATACACTAGATGTTAAAAAAATGTTAACATTTCTATGGGAGTTCTTTTATGATATCATGATTTCCCTGTGAACATATTGGAATATTCCCTAAGTGGTCTCTGTAATATCAATTCTGCTTATGCTAATAAAGATACTCTCATAGAAATATTAACATTTTTTTAAAATCAACTGTAGAAGATTCTAAGAATGTGTTGACAGGTATGGCAAACATTTGGAGATTGTTTAAAATTGTCATAAAGGTAATCCCTTAAGAGTGATTTTTTTTTTTTTTTTTTTTTTTTGACTTGCTCTGTATATTCAGTTTCTTGTTCATTTAAAAAAAAAATTATAAGATGAATAATGAAGAACCTGGAAGAAATAAAAGTACAGAATGAAGACACGTGTTCATTTCAATATTTGTTCAAAGAGGGAAAAAAATTCTTGCCTGATATAAAAGTAAAGCAGTTTTTTTCTAGTTGATCCTATATTTATATAAAATCAACTAGAAAAGATTTTTTTCATAGATAATATATATATTATTTAAAAAAATTTTCTATACCAAGAATGAAACCTGGCTCAGTTATATTCATATGTCCTGGGCATGATGCTAAGTTGCATATGATGGTAAGGCTCCAGTCTTGGAGCCTATGGGAATTTGGAGTACCCCTTCATTGCACTTACTCTCAAGTTCACTCTGACCCAGAGTGGTCATACCTGTTAGAGTCCTATTGAAGAATTAAATAGAATTTTTCAATCATTTATTAAAGATATTAGTTATTTGAAGCTGTGTGCTTATTATTTGTATTTGATTGGAATACTTTATAAATTGAATTATTAATATCAAATAGCAATACTTGAAACCGTTTAACTGTGCAAACAAATGATTAATATCAAATAGAATTATTAATGTTAGACAGGAATACTTGAAACCATTTAACTGTGTGCAAACAAATGAGCCCTAACAACTTGTTTAAAAATGAAGTTAACCACAAACTATTCGCTTCCAACTCGTATATATTGATAAGACTTGACATTAAATAACCCACAAGGGTTTATATGCCATAAAGCACCAATTAACTAACAAGTTATATTCATGATATACATCTAAAGAACAGTTTGATTGTTTCACATTGGTTAAGAAAAAGAAACAGTTTCATGCACAGTGATGGTTATTTACTAAGTTTAGCTTAGTTGGAGCACAAGGCTAGATGTGTTGGGCACTGAATGAGAATCAAACTCATTAACAATGGTTTGCTAATCTAACTTGCTAACCATTACACTACTATGCACAATGATAAAGACATATTTCAGCCTATTGTAGGTTGAAAAGTTTTGTGTATACTTGTTATTACAAAGATATATTATAAGAGTGTACCAAGATTTAAAAAAAAAAATTTATTCAATTTTTAATTTTAATTTTTTTTTTCTTTTTTGATATTTTTACCTGAAAGTTTGCTTGACAAATCTAGAGACAATCTATGATTCTATTATATTTTCACTCTGTGAGATTTTCTCACCAGTTTTAACTAGTGGTTTTTTCCCCCTGAAGTCTGAGTGACACCAAGTTTCCTTAGGTCTCTAAGTATTCTAGCTGATCTTCATAGTGTTGTGGTATGGATGGTTTAGATTTTTCCTCTGATCTCTAATTCCTCCAATTTCCTTTCCAAGTGCACCAACTACAGATGGTATCACTGTCACCTTCGTGTTCCACAGTTTTTCAGCTCTCTGATAATATCCAACTATTTGTTTATCTTCTTGCTTTCTTTGATTTTCACTATGGTCTGATGGAACAGCAAAATCCACTAGTTTTCTTTTTAATCAATACTAGATTTGGACTTCTGGCTAGGATTGGGTGATCCATGTGTAATTTAAAAGTCCCAGAGAATATTATCTCATTTTCTAGGACAGATTCTGGTTTGTGAATATACCATTTGTTAGAATGGTCGAATTTTAATCTTTTGCACAATTTCCAATGGATCACCTTTCCTACCCAATCATGCCTACTCTTGTATTCCTTTTGTGCGTGTTTGCTGCATTCATGTATGTGATTAACTGCTTAATTTCTGTCACCACATTACCTACGCTTACTATTCTGTTGTATATTATCAATTATTGCTTTGATATAATTAGTCTTTGTGGCATTATTTTGTGCTGTTAAAAAGCTAATTATGTTGATTATTATTTCACTCCTTGTGAGTTTTTCTCACCAGCATTAGTTGGTAGTCTTTCACTGGTGTCTAAGTAACTGCAAGTTTTCTCAGGTCTCCAGGACTCTTCTGAGTATTCTAACTGATCTTAACAATGCTGTGGTCTGTATAGTCTCAATCCTTCCTTTAATCTCCATTTCCTTTTTGCCCAGTTGGCTGGGACTGTAGAATACACTGACTGCACCTCTGCAGAGGGGTAAGACACCCCCCCTAACGAGTGTCCTGGATATGACAATCTAATGGTGAGGTTCCAGCAGTGCTGGAGCTTTGGGGAATGCGGAGTACCCCTTCATTACCATCACTCCCAGGTCCACTCTGGCCCGGAGTGGTAGCACCTGATAGGGCCCTATCTATGGGTTAAATAGAACTAACAGCATACTTATGTTAAATGAATTGAGTAAACTGAATAGCTTGAAACGTTTTTGACAATTAAACCGTACTTACAATTAAACTGCGTGCTTATGCTTAACTGAATTATTTGAAATAGAACTGTTTTTTGACATTAAAACTGTATTTACACTTAACTGAATTATTACATATAACTGCTTAAATAGTTTGAAATGGAAATGTTTTTGACAAACTGTGTACTTATGCTAAACTGAACTGTTTTCAATAGAACAGATTATTTACATAAAAATGGATTTGGCATTAAATAACCTACAAGGGTTGATATGCCATAAAACCCAACAAACCAACCAACCATCCATTTCCTTCAGTCTTTTTTCCCAGCCTTTGGGAACTGTTCCTTTTTAGCTTTCTGGCAAGATCCAAGTATTTGTCTCTGTTCATTTTCACTTTCATTTTCACACTGTGGTCTACTGGAACAGCAAAATCCACTAGATGATAAGTTCTTTTCTTAATTAACACTAGGTCTAGCCTTCTAATGAGTATTTGGTGATCTGTTTGAATTTTGAGTCTCATTTTTTTAGAATGGATTCTGGTTTGTGTATATACCATTTGGTGGTATGGTCAAATAGCAATTTCTTGCACAATTCCCAGTGGATCACCTTTCCCATTTAGTCATGCATTCTTTTTATGCTAGTTTACTCTATTCACTTATGTGATTTGTATACTTTAAAAATACAAGTTAAAGGAGAACCTGACCCCTACCCACCATTCAAAACTTTTGTGAGAGCAAGGATTATGACATATGTGGTATTATATATGCTGCAAAAAAATTTTTTTTAACTATTGGAGCTCTTGATGTTCTTTTTGAACTTTATTTTGATTAAAAAAAAAAATGAAAATACTTTTGATACACCCTAATATATTTTAGATAAAAGGTAGCCTATTTCTTCTTGGATTAAAAAAATTGTATATTTATTACGAAATAATGATACAATTTTTGAAGAAAGTCAGTTGTTTTTGATCCACAATACTGGCTGAAAGAGTAGAAAATCCTCCTAGATTATGTTTGGTATTACATCACTTATATAAGTGTCAATCTCTCAAAAATAGGCCAGATAATTTTATATTGTATATTATTAGGGAAAAAATTGCATGCTCATTAGGTTTTATACTCTCTTCCCACCAAAAGAGGAAATATTTTTATTGAAAGGATTAATGGTGATGTACACCTCTAAAATCTCATTAATATTACTTCTTCAGTTCATCTGTTTCACATCTACTTTTACAGCAGCATCTGAAATGCCACCTGATTCATTATCTGACTAAATATGATATTTGAAGTGTAATAAACAGAAAATGCATTTCTGATTATACCTTCATAATTACTCCCCACTAACGTTTTAAATCCTACAATATTGTCTATTCCTATATAATATTTGTGTAAACTATAACCTTGGGTGATTTATTTGCTAAAAACAAGTCTTAACCTCTTATATCTGAGCTGTGTGTGTACAATGAACTTTGGGTCACTGAGTTGAGTTTCATCCTTTCAAGGTTGATATAAAAACAAGTGGATAAAATTACTATGAATTGATGGGAGATGGCAGTTATGTCCAATTCACTTGGAAATAAGATGGAGCTCAGAATTTGAACTTTATTTCTGCATACTGATTGATATGCTAACACTCTTGGGAAAGACCATAATCTTCATCTCCCATTACTTCTTGTGCCAAAAGCTTCAAAAACATGGATACTTCATATTCAAAATCTAACAAAAGAAAAATGATTTAATTTTTTTTATCTTTGTAAAAAAAAATTTACAAAAAATTTTTCTTTACAACAATTAGCCCTAAAAGATAGTGAACCTTGAAAGCCTGCTATCAATCTCTTAAAAAGTAAAACCAATACATGCTACTCAATCTTTCTATGGCAGGGCTTAGAATATGCTAACTGTATCCCCTGCTGAAGGTTAAGATCCCCACCTCAAAAAGAGGTGTCCTGGTTATGACATTTAACTGAATCTTATAGTGAGGCTCTAGCTTTGAAGATTTGGGAAATGTAGAATCTCTCTCCATTGTAATTATTCCCAGGTCTACTTGGACTCAGAGTGGTAGTTCTTGTTAGGGTCCCATCTATGGAGTGGGGAAGTCCCTGTTGTGTAGTGGCTAATGTGCAGGACTGTGATATAATAGTAAACAAGGTTGCTATTGCATTCACTTTTGAATTAATACCTTTGGGAATGGTATGAACTTCCTTATTTTCCCAGCTATAGGTTAAATAGTGCCACTATTTTACTGTATGGATGCTCCACATGGGTGCTGATGAAGTGTATAGAGAAAAAGCTAGACAGGAGTTGCACAAGAATGTTATGGGCTGTAGTGAACAAATCCTGGAAGCAACATCCCACCAAACAGTTGTATAGCCACCTACCTCCTAAAACCATCCAAGTAAGATGAACAGGGCATATGGTACACTGCTGGAAAAGCAAAAGTGAAATCATCAGTGACAGTCTCCTATGGACCCCTTCATATGGACGTGCAGGTGTTGGATGACCAAGAAGAACATACCTACCACAGCTCTGTATGGACACATGATGTAGACTAGAAGACGGGCCGGGAGTGATGGGTGAGAGAATTGAGGAAATCCATGCCAGCTGTGCGACTTGACGATGATGATTGTTCTTGTACAAAGATAGCTTTGCATTTAATAACCCATGAAAGGTGATATGCCATCAAATAAATAGATCAAACCAAATCCATGTATGGGTCAAATAGATCTGTATAAAAGTTAGTTTTATTTGATAGGACCTAGTGTAAAAAGAAAAACCTTAAACTACTACACAAAAAAATGTAAATATCAACATACAATGAATGTGATTTTCTAACCACGAGGCATAAAATAACCTTAGACAAATTGAAATGCTGTTAAAATCAATTGATCAATCTTTCCATTATGTTATACTGGATAGTAGAAACATCAGGATTGTATATAATTAATCTAATTTTAATTTCCCCACTCCTTAAAAGAAATCTTTTCTCGCCTTTATAGTTTCTATTTTCTTTCTCCCATAATCCTCTCTTCCCCACAGATTCTGACTAGAATATGAATTTCATACTCTTGATAAGAGTTTGCTGATACTCATCAACTAAATAACTATTTAACAATATACTTAGTTTAAGCTCAGATGTTACTCAATCAGCTGGGGCTGTAGGATACTTCAACTGCTTCTCTGCAGAGGGTAACCCCCCCACCTCAATGAGTGTCCTCGATATGACACTAAAAAAATCTGATACTGAGGTTCTAGTAATGCTGGAGCTTTGGGGAATGTGGAGTACCTCTTCATTATGATTGCTCTCAGGTCCACTCTGGCCTAGGGTGGTAGCATCTGATAGGGTCATATCTATAAGTCAAATAGAACTAAACTGTTTACTTATTCTAAATTGAATTGCTTGAAATAGAACTGTTTTTGACATTTAAACTGAGTACTTATTATAAACTGATTTATTTGAAATGAAACTGTTTTTGACGTTGAAACTGTACTGACGCTAAATTGAATTGTTTGAAATAGAACTGTTTTTTGCAAAAACTATACTTATACTAAACTGAATTGTTTGAATTAGAACTGTTTGACTAAACTGAATAGCTTGAAATAGAAATGTTTTTGACAGTTAAACTGTACTTATGCTAAACAGAATTGTATGAAATAGAACTGTTCATTTGTATAAAAATGGATTTGGCTTTAAATAACCTATAAAGGTTGAAATGCCATAAAACCCAAACAAACTAAACCAACTTTAAGCTCAGAAGCTCAATCCTATCCTTGTTTCTTCCAAATTGTATTCCATGAAGTACAAATAGGATTTTGTTCCTTCAGTTGGTACCTCTAATCTATTGAATGATGGTATCTCTATCTAAACCAGTTTACACTAAACCTAAGGTAGTCATATTAAAATGTCATACATAAAAATAATAAATTTTAATTTTTTTTTAATGTGAATCGAAGCAATTACATGCAAGATATGTATAATATATACAGGCAAATGTTAATCTGGTTTATTTTTATTTGAAGAAATTGGTTTGTAAATTTTACCTTTGATTCTCTTTACCCCTGCCAGTTGGAGGAGGGATAGTAAACATAAAAAATAGCATTGTACTTTACTATAATTACTTTGAAGTATGCTAGGTACACGAGGTAACTGAAAGCAAAAAAAAAAAAGACCTTTAACAGAAAAATTGGTATATTTTAAAGATTTGTACATATGCTTTACTTTGAAAAATGTTTATTTTGTGTGTTTTTGTTATTTAATGGCATATAAACCTTTTTGGATTATTTAATGCCAAATTCACTATTCTAGAAGCACAGTAGTGGTACTATTTAACCCATAACTGGGAGGATAAGGGGGTTCATACCTTTCTCTAGGGTATTTGTCTGAAAGTGAATGTAATAGTGTGACTAACTGCATTCACCCTATGTGCATTAAGCTAACTCCACACATTGATGTAAAGTTTCTTGAGGATTGGTGTCCAAAGGTGGTCCTCAGCCACATTTATGCAAAGGATTTGAATTCAGTTTTCCTTCTAGATCAGTTGCTATAGTTGTAAAGAACTTGGTCTGCCCTACTATTTACTCATAGCTGGAGAGAGAATAATTAGATGTATACCTTTCTCCAGGGTATTAGTGCTATGTAAAGAGTTGGGGCAATATGATTGTGAAAATTCTCATGAAATTAGACATGAACTGCCCTCTCTTCATCGTGTAGGACTTATATTTGAGGTCCCCATGCAGCACACATCTGATAGTGAACTCTGCTATCTTGAGCTGCTCAGTATTAGCCTTGCAATTATATATTTTCAAATAACTATTCCTATTTAATGATAATAGCTTAAAGTAACTATTCTTGATGCAAATGGCTTGCACACATTTACATGGTTTTAAGTATTCCTATCTAAAACTAATAATTTACAAGCAATTATATGGTTGGTTAGTTGATCAGTTTTATGGCATTTCAACACTTGGTTTATTTTTATGCCAAAATCATTTATTTATTTATTTTTAAACAATTATGAATTGAGTAGATATTGTTTATTCAAATAATTTGCTGCAGTCATATAGTTTTTAATAAAATAGCTGGATATTATTGTTTTGGTTTGGTTTCTTTGTTTTATGGCATATCAACCTTTGTAGGTTATTTAATGCCAAAGCCATCCTTCTAGATGAACAGTAGTGGTACTATTTAACCCATAGTTGGAAGGATAAGGGGGTTCATACCTTTCCCAAGGGTATTTGTCTGAAAGTGAATGTAATAGCGTGACTGGAGTTCGAACTCACTCAGTACGATTCCGCAGTCCCTCGCTTTAACCATTACACCACGAGGACACCCCCAGATGTTATTATTGGTATGGTTGATAATGTGTACTATGAGTACAGCATACCTTTTCACTTCCTGTATTAGATTGGAAGCAACCATATTAATGCTCTTGATATATCTGAAAGGGAAATAAGAATGTTAAACTTTGGCACATGCTGAGTAACCCTGTTATGCTGACTTCCATTTATGGCCCATTAAAGATATATTTGCTTACCCAGCCTACCTTGTAAGTTTGGTGAGATTTTATGAATTGATTTTAGATAAAAATCTTCAACTAAACCTTTCAGTTAGGCATTGTTAATAAATGAATTTTGTATTTTTAGATCTTTTTTTTTTTTTCTAGAATTATCTTTCATAAGGCAAATATTGATTGTGATTCTTATTTTTACTCAATATTTGATCAATATACTTTTAGATGATTTTTGAAAGACCTGAAGTCAAATATATTTTTTTTTCAATATTTATTTAGGAATACAATGATATATTTCTGTAAATGTATTTATGTGTGTATATAGACACAGAATGTCCCTAAAATGTATCCACACATTTGGTATCTTATAATTGTATTTGATATTTTTTATTTCCAATATCATTTCACTATAAATTTTCAAACCTACTTCTATTATCTGAAACCAATTATCACCTGAAAAAGGAATGCAAAGGCAGTATTATGTGTATATATTTTGGAAGCATTTTGTATGAATAAGTGAGTATGGGTGTATAGCTAAAATTTTATATATATATATATATATATATATATATATATATATATATATATATATAAATTGTAACTGAGCAAAAAAAGCATGTCATACCAAGATTTTTATTAAAGCAATATTCTTAAAATGCTTTTAGAAGATAAAGTAGTTTCTTGTCCAATTTGCAACTGAATGATTTTTTTTTTTTTTTAATCATCCAGATTCTGAATATATGAGATGATGATGATGAAATGTTAATTAGAACCCTTCATTCTTTCAATGGAAGCATCAATATCATCATAGATAGTTCTTACAGAGAGAACCCGACAAGTTCATAAGTTGTCTAGTATATGTACGAGGATCATTAAATAAGTTTCCAGACTTTTTTGTATGGGCACTTTTATTGATAGTACACACATGAAACTCTAGTCCCCTTCAAAGTAATCTTCTCCGGTTGCAATGCACTTGTTGTACCATTCCAACAACTTCTGGAAGGCCCCATGGAAGTCCTCTTGTGTGAGTGTGTTAATGGCCTTCGTCACAGCCTCTTTCATCTCCTAAATTGTCTCATAACGACAGCCTCTGAGCTTAGGGAATAAGCAAAAGTCACAGGGAGCAAGGTCTGGACTGTAGGGAGGGTGAGCAACTGTCTTGATGCCCACCTTTGTCAAATAGTCTGTGACAAGGATGGAGTAGTGGACTGGTGTATTGTCCTGGTGGAAATGCCACTAACCCAATTTGAAGAGTGCTGGCCTCTTCCGACGGAATCTCTTCCTGAACTCCCTTAAAACCTCAACATAGTAACCCTAACCCTTTGGCCGATCAACTCTGGTGTATTGACTTCCTTACTCCTCCCACACCTCTCATCATCATCCCTCACAGACTCCCTGCCTTCCTTGAATCTCTTATGCTGCTCAAAAACTGATGCTCAATTCATGCAAGATGGTCAAAAAGCAGTGTGAAGCATTCCATATGTTTCTGTGTCATTTTTTCCAAGTTGAAAACAGAATTTTATTGCATATCATTTTTCTAAAGTGTCCTCACATTCAGATTACATTTTTGAAATTCACCATCTGTGTATTCTAATTGCTGCTGTAGCTGTTCATTTGAACCTGAAATCATAAAAATTGGTCAGTCATCTTATAAGATGTATAGCAATAAGATACTGAATTTTCAAGAATTTATGGCAGTTTTAAATACCTGTACAAAAAAATCTGGAAACTTATTGAATGTATGTCCATCCATCCCATAGTAAAAATGTTAAATGGCCATAGTGCTAGTGATCTTCTCACCTCTTGCAACTGTGGATGTAAAGAGGAATATAATGTAGATGGCAGATGTTTAATACTGAATGTTATTTACCAAGTCACTGTTAAACCGGAAGTAAGTCTTTATGGTATGTATGAGAGCCATTAAAGGACTTTGGAAACACTGTTTTTTATCATCATAAAATATCTTCCAAGTGGAGGTATTGTACTGACTCTGTAACACAATCAAGGTACATATCAGAACAAAAAGATAGGAACATCCAATCACCCATCAATTGATTAAAAATTTATATGAATGTGGGGCAAGCTCAAGAAGTTACTGATTGTGCTTGGAGGAGAAGCTACACATTGTAAATTTTTCCAGATGAAAATAGCCTATAAAACAAAATAAGCTTTTTTTCCAAAGTGCAGGCATGAGAATAAGTAATTATAGTTATACCTCCTAGCACCCACCTGAAAAGACAGAAGGAATTACAAAGGAAGTAGAATAAAAGAGAAAAATAGGAATTTTTCTTTTTGTCTGAAATTATTCAAGAAAAAAAAATTCTAAAATAAATTATTTTTTGAATAATGTATGAGAATATTGGGCATATTAGAATTTATTGTATTTGTTACAAATATAATGGATATTTTTTTATTATATAATGTAAGGGATGTTATTCTTTTTTTTTTTTTTTTTTTTTTTTTCAATGACATCAGGGACTTTATTTCTAAATGATATGATGGACTTAAAGTGAATACAAGAGAAAAAGAGGTAATAAATACAGTGGATATGGAAAAGAAAAACTTTCATTCTTGCTTGGTGATTGTGAAAATATGAAACAGTTTCAATTAACATTTATATTTTAAAAAATTAATATACAAATAGCTCAGTCTTGGATATTGAGCACTGAGGAAAAATAGTACAAAACAACTAATATATATATATATATATATATATATATATATATATATAGGAGTGGCAGTACCGCCTTGAGCTACTGAAACTGTTATCACCCTGGTTGGCAGCTGATGAGGGCAGGGTATCACGCGTGCTTTCACACATTGTATGATGAAAATTTAAATATATATATATATATATATATATATATATATAAGGAATAAAATACAAGAAAACTGTATAAAAAGTGCTCAGTATCATTAACAGAGGGGGTTTAAAACCTCAAATATTCAAGTTTAATATTCTAAGTGTAACTGTTGTAGGAAATGGACATGGCAGCCTAAGTTCAAATCCTGGATGAAGCATTTCACTTTGTATTTGTACTCTTTAACTCATCTCTCCTCCTCCTTCTAGCTATGGGTAAATAGGTCTGACTGGATTCTTTAACCTTGGTTAAGCAACCATTTAAGAAAAACTCTTCATTTAAACTTGCTTTACTCTGCTTAAATGCTGACTTTGTGTCACAACCTACCCACAGTGTAGAGGTTGGTTAAATACATATTTCAATATTCTACTCAAATATTCAAATATTACCTGGAGTTTCATGTATAGCAAACAATTGTCTATTGGAAAGAGTTATGTGTGTGGTGCAAGGCAGTTATTCAATTACTTCATATTGTTTCACTCACCCAGGCATCCTTTTGTTGCCTCTGATTAAAAAATATTTCTCCAGACCAAATTCTTTTTTTTCTCCTTTATTTTCTTACCCTATCTACATTTTTCTCTTTCTTACTTCCTTTATTTTTTCCTTTGCATTTCTTTCCATCTATCTTCACTGCAATTTTCTAGTGCTTATCCTTTGGGATTCTCAGTCTCTCCTGTGTTTTATCTTTCCCTATGATTGATATTCACTACTAAATGAAGTGGATTGACAAAGAAAGAAATTATGTTAAAGAATCAATATTTATTGTCTAAAATGCTTTTTTAAAAAATCATTTGGCTATAGACTTACTTATATATCTACATATAAACTATAGACAAAAACTTGTGTACATTTAATACAATGCGTACTTAAAAGATTAAAAGTGTGTGTGTGTTTATATATATATATATATATATATATATATATATATATATACACACACACACACACACACACACACACACACACATATATATACTCAGTTGAGCACATTTAAAAGATTAAAAGTGTGTGTGTGTATATATATATATATATATATATATATATATATATACACACACACACACACACACACACACACATATATATACTCAGTTGAGCACATTTACGAAATTGCTCCTATGAACAATCATATACATTTTTTGTACACACACGTTCATTCATAAGAGTAATTTTGTAAATGTAGTTTAACTGAGAATATGTACTTTTAGAACTTATGAATGCATGTGTGTGTGTACAAACACACTCTCAAAGGACTGATGAAAAGTTCCCTGCCCAACCAAAAAGAGAATGACCTTAGATTATATATATAATTTTTGTATGGGAAAGTTAAAGAAGCTTGAGAAATTCAATTTGGAATGATTGTGTAATAGCATATATTTTATAGGTGTAGGTCATTCTTTTCTTGATCAGGTTGAGAATGTTTTAGTACCTCCTTATGTACAATATATATGCTTGTGTATAATGTAGGTGTGTGTGCGTACATGTATATCTTTGTATATGTATAGATATGTACACTTCATAAAGTATGTGTGAATATAGATATATGTATATATTGATATGTATGAATATGTATGCACATTATATATTGTGCATTTCTTAGATGCCTAACAACTTTTAAAAAAATAAGACTTAAAACCATAGATCTTCTTTCTGTTGGATCAAAGGCAGTATAATAAGATCTGACTGTATAGTAAAAATAAGCCATGTGGAATAATTCCTCATTGTTGAACCCCAATAACCTCTGTGAAGGACCAGACAGGAAAGTGCTCTAGAGTTAGGCTGCCATATCTCAAGGCTTAGGAATTGATTGAATTTTCTGTTTGGGCAAATCTTTCCTCCCTGCTACTCCTCTGGCAGTATTTGCTGGATTGATGTTGGGAGGACACAGACTAGGATCTTTCCTCATCTGACCCAACCCCTTGTGTCTCTCCCCCATTCCTGTTAGAACCAAATGTTCTATTGCCTTGTCTCAGCATTTGCGCAAAAATAACAATCTAATATTATTCTTTGTTTTGCTTGGTTTAATGTCCCATTTCCTTTTTAAATAACAGAAGGGTAAAGAGGAAAGACTCCTTACAAATTTGTTTGATTTGGACATGAGATTAAAAATGTAATTATCTTGTTTTTATTTTATTTATTATATTTTAACTCCAATAATTCTGTGTGTTATTCATGCTGAGCATGCATAAACCAAAATGGGAATGAGAGTTAGTGTGAAGTGTTTTGGACCAAGGATAACATCTGTTTAGGGGAAAAAAAGGTATTAATCTCTAATGACTGATGATTTTGTCAATGATTTCATATCTCTGGAGATATTCTTGAAAGAAAAAAATGCTTTAGATTCTTGAAGAAATGGATTTATATTTCTTGTAACAATCCCTTTTTATTAGCATTCGTCTCAGTCTTTAGTTCTTTTTTTTTCTATACCCCTTTCTTTTTCTATTGCATTTTTGCATCCCCTCCCCTTCATCACTGCTTCTGTTCTCTATTCCTGGTTCCTTGAAAATACAGAAAATAATTCCTTTAGGAAAAATGTTGTCAATTGTGATAAATGGGGTCTTTATAATAAATTTTTAAAAAAGTACTAAGTTTAATGTATTTTTATAATATAAGTGCTTTAACAAAAGTAAATATTGCTTAGCATCACATGATCCATGTGGCTGTCTATGTGCCAGAAAATCACCTGTTTTTTTTCTCTCTTCTCATTGATTTTTGAAGGAAAAGTAAAATATGTCTTGTTCATAAAATTGATTTTTTTTTTTTTTTTTTTCTTTTCTTTTCTTCAACATTGATGCTTATGATCCTGATTGTATTTATTCTTTGGTTACTACTCTCTGATTTCAATTGTTCTCTCTGTTCTTCTTTTTCCACCTTTTCTTTCTTTCTTTTTACACCTATCACCTATCCTCTCTCTCTGCTTCCCTGTCTTTCTTTGTCTCTTTCTCTCTCTCTCTCTCTCCGCTTCCCTGTCATTCTTTGTCTCTCTCTCTTTCCGCCACCCTGTCATTCTTTGTGTGTGTCTCTCTCTCTTTTTCTGCCTTCCTGTCATTCTTTGTGTGTGTCTCTCTCTCTTTCCACCTCCCTGTCATTCTTTGTGTGTCTCTCTCTCTTTCCGCCTCCCTGTCATTCTTTGTGTGTCTCTCTCTCTCTTTCCGCTTCCCTGTCATTCGTTGTCTCTCTCTCTCTTTCCGCTTCCCTGTCATTTGTTGTCCCTCTCTCTCTTTCCGCTTCCCTGTCATTCTTTGTGTCTCTCTCTCTCTTTCCGCTTTCCTGTCATTCATTGTCTCTCTCTCTCTTTCCGCTTCCCTGTCATTCATTGTCTCTCTCTCTCTTTCCGCTTCCCTGTCATTCATTGTCTCTCTCTCTCTTTCCGCTTCCCTGTCATTCATTGTCTCTCTCTCTCTTTCCGCTTCCCTGTCATTCATTGTCTCTCTCTCTCTTTCCGCTTCCCTGTCATTCTTTGTCTCTCTCTCTCTTTCTGCTTCCCTGTCATTCTTTCTCTCTCCTGTTTCGTTTCCCTGTCATTCTTTCTCTCTCCTGTTCCGTTTCCCTGTCATTCTTTCTCTCTCTCTCTCTCTCTCTTTCCGCTTCTTTGTCATTCTTTCTCTCTCTCTCTTTCTGCCTCCCTGTCATTCTTTGTGTGTCTCTCTCTCTTTCCGCCTCCCTGTTATTCTTTGTGTGTCTCTCTCTTTCCGCTCCCCTGTCATTCTTTGTGTGTGTGTCTCTCTCTCTTTCCGCCTCCCTGTCATTCTTTGTGTGTGTCTCTCTCTCTCTGTTTCCCTGTCATTCTTTGTCTCTTTCTCTTTCCACTTTCCTGTTATTCTTTTTTTCTTTCTCTTTCCGCTTCCCCGTCATTCTTTGTGTGTCTCTCTCTCTCTTTCCGCTTCCCCGTCATTCTTTGTGTGTCTCTCTCTCTCTTTCCGCTTCCCCGTCATTCTTTGTGTGTCTCTCTCTCTCTTTCCACTTCCCCGTCATTCTTTGTGTGTCTCTCTCTCTCTTTCCGCTTCCTTGTCATTCTTTGTCTCTCTCTCTCCGCTTCACTGTCTCTCTCTGTCTCTCTCTCTCTCTCTCTCTCTTTTTGCTTCCCTGTCATTCTTTGTCTCTCTCTCTCTCTCTCTTTCCGCTTCCCAGTCATTCTTTGTGTGTGTGTGTGTCTCTCTCTCTCTCTCTCTTTCCGCTTCCCTGCCATTCTTTGTCTCTCTCCCTCTTTTTCTGTTTCCCTGCCATTCTTTGTCTCTCTCCCTCTTTTTCTGTTTCCCTGCCATTCTTTGTCTCTCTCCCTCTTTTTCTGTTTCCCTGCTATTCTTTGTCTCTCTCTTTCTCTGTGCCATTTTTTCTCTCTCTTTCTGCTTCCCTGTTATTTATTGCTTGTCCCTCTCTATTGTCATTCTTTGTGTGTGTCTCTCTCTTTCTCTCTCCCTACTGTCAGTCTTTGTCTCTTTCTCTCTCCCTACTGTCAGTCTTTGTCTCTTTCTCTCTC
This sequence comes from Sepioteuthis lessoniana, assembly GCA_963585895.1. Classification (NCBI taxonomy): domain Eukaryota; kingdom Metazoa; phylum Mollusca; class Cephalopoda; order Myopsida; family Loliginidae; genus Sepioteuthis; species Sepioteuthis lessoniana. The sequence goes on from CAUZXS010006437.1 coordinate 40,296, forward strand.
CCTACTGTCAGTCTTTGTCTCTTTCTCTCTCCCTACTGTCAGTCTTTGTCTCTTTCTCTCTCCCTACTGTCAGTCTTTGTTTCCTTCTCTCTACTGTAAGTCTTTGTCTCTTTTTCTCTCTCAACTGTCAGTCTTTCTCTTTCTCTCTCTCTAGTATAATTCTTTCTCTCTATCTCTGTTTCCCAGTTTTTTCTCTCTCTCTTTACTGTCTTCCTTCCTGTCTTTCTTTCTCTCTCTTTCTGCTTTCCTGTCTTTCTTTCTCTTTCTTTCTTTGTCTCTCTCTTTCTTTCTTGTAATTCTTTCTTTGTCTCTCTCTTTCTTTCTTGTAATTCTTTCTTTGTCTCTCTCTTTCTTTCTTGTAATTCTTTCTTTGTCTCTCTTTCTTTCTTGTAATTCTTTCTTTGTCTCTCTCTTTCTTTCTTGTAATTCTTTCTTTGTCTCTCTTTCTTTCTTGTAATTCTCTTTCTTTCTTGTAATTCTTTCTTTGTCTCTCTCTTTCTTTCTTGTAATTCTCTTTCTTCCTTGTAATTCTTTCTTTGTCTCTCTTTCTTTCTTGTAATTCTTTCTTTGTCTTTCTCTTTCTTTCTTGTAATTCTTTCTTTGTCTCTCTCTTTCTTTCTTGTAATTCTTTCTTTGTCTCTCTCTTTCTTTCTTGTAATTCTTTCTTTGTCTCTCTCTTTCTTTCTTGTAATTCTTTCTTTGTCTTTCTCTTTCTTTCTTGTAATTCTTTCTTTGTCTTTCTCTTTCTTTTTTGTAATTCTTTCTCTGTCTCTCTCTCTCTTCCACTTTCTTTTAATTCTTTATCTTTCTTCCACTCTCTTGTAATTCTTTATCTTTCTTCCACTCTCTTGTAATTCTTTATCTTTCTTCCACTCTCTTGTAATTCTTTATCTTTCTTCCACTCTCTTGTAATTCTTTATCTTTCTTCCACTCTCTTGTAATTCTTTATCTTTCTTCCACTCTCTTGTAATTCTTTATCTTTCTTCCACTCTCTTGTAATTCTTTAGCTTTCTTCCACTCTCTTGTAATTCTTTATCTTTCTTCCACTCTCTTGTAATTCTTTATCTTTCTTCCACTCTCTTGTAATTCTTTATCTTTCTTCCACTCTCTTGTAATTCTTTATCTTTCTTCCACTCTCTTGTAATTCTTTGTGTGTGTGTGTCTCTCTCCCTTGTAATTCTTTGTCTCTCTTTCTTTCTCACTCTTATAATTCTTATTCTTTCTCTCACTCTCTCTTGTAATTCTTTTTTCTCTCTGTTTTTCTCTCTTGTGTAATTCTTTCACTCTCTCTCTCTTGTGTAATTCTTTCCCTCTTTCTCTCTTTCTTGTGTAATTCTTCCTCTCTCTCTCTCTCTCTCTCTCTTGTGTAATTCTCTCTCTCTCTCTCTCTTGTGTAATTCTCTCTCTCGCTCTCTAGTGTAATTCTCTCTCTCTTTCTCTCTCTTGTGTAATTCTCTCTCTTTCTCTCTCTCTCTTTCTCTCTCTCTCTCTCTCTTGTGTAATTCTTTCTCTCTCTCTCTCTCTCGTGTAATTCTTTCTCTCTCTCTCTCTCTCTCTCTCTCTCTCGTGTAATTCTTTCTCTCTCTCTCTCTCTCGTGTAATTCTGTCTCTTTCTCTCTATTCCTGCTTCTTTCTCTCTCGCCCTCTATTCCTGCTTCTTTCTCTCTCGCCCTCTATTCCTGTTTCTTTCTCTCTTGCCCTCTATTCCTGCTTCTTTCTCTCTCGCCCTCTATTCCTGCTTCTTTCTCTCTCGCCTTCTATTCCTGCTTCTTTCTCTCTCGCCCTCTATTCCTGCTTCTTTCTCTCTCGCCCTCTATTCCTGCTTCTTTCTCTCTCGCCCTCTATTCCTGCTTCTTTCTCTCTCGCCCTTTATTCCTGCTTCTTTCTCTCGCCCTCTATTCCTGCTTCTTTCTCTCGCCCTCTATTCCTGCTTCTTTCTCTCGCCCTCTATTCCTGCTTCTTTCTCTCTCGCCCTCTATTCCTGCTTCTTTCTCTCTCGCCCTCTATTCCTGCTTCTTTCTCTCTCGCCCTCTATTCCTGCTTCTTTCTTTCTTTCTCTCTCTCTGCATCTCTTTTTCTATCTCTCTCTGTTCCTGCTTCTCTTTTTTTCTCTCTCTCTCTGTTCCTGCTTCTCTTTTTTTCTCTCTCTCTCTGTTCCTGCTTCTCTTTTTTTCTCTCTCTCTCTCTCTCTCTCTCTCTCTCTCTCTCTCTCTCTCTCTCTCTCTCTCTCTGTTCCTGCTTCTCTTTTTCTCTCTCTCTCTCTCTCTCTGTTCCTGCTTCTCTCTCTCTCTCTCTCTCTCTCTCTCTCTCTCTCTCTGTTCCTGCTTCTCTTTTTCTCTCTCTCTCTCTGTTCCTGCTTCTCTTTCTCTCTCTCTCTCTCTCTCTCTCTCCGTTCCTGCTTCTCTTTTTCTCTCTCTCTCTCTGTTCCTGCTTCTCTTTTTCTCTCTCTCTCTCTCTCTGTTCCTGCTTCTCTTTTTCTCTCTCTCTCTCTCTCTGTTCCTGCTTCTCTTTTTCTCTCTCTCTCTCTCTCTCTCTCTCTGTTCCTGCTTCTCTTTTTTTTTCTCTCTCTCTCTGTTCCTGCTTCTCTCTCTCTCTGTTCCTGCTTCTCTCTCTCTCTCTCTGTTCCTGCTTCTCTCTCTCTCTCTCTGTTCCTGCTTCTCTCTCTCTCTCTCTCTCTCGCCCTCTATTCCTGCTTCTTTCTCTCTCGCCCTCTATTCCTGCTTCTTTCTCTCTCGCCCTCTATTCCTGCTTCTTTCTCTCTCGCCCTCTATTCCTGCTTCTTTCTTTCTTTCTCTCTCTCTGCTTCTCTTTTTTTCTCTCTCTCTCTGTTCCTGCTTCTCTTTTTTTCTCTCTCTCTCTGTTCCTGCTTCTCTCTCTCTCTCTCTCTCTCTGTTCCTGCTTCTCTCTCTCTCTCTCTGTTCCTGCTTCTCTTTTTCTCTCTCTCTCTCTCTCTCTGTTCCTGCTTCTCTTTTTCTCTCTGTTCCTGCTTCTCTTTTTTTTTCTCTCTCTCTCTGTTCCTGCTTCTCTCTCTCTCTCTCTCTCTCTCTCTGTTCCTGCTTCTCTCTCTCTCTCTCTCTCTCTCTCTCTCTCTCTCTCTCTGTGTTCCTGCTTCTCTTTTTCTCTCTCTCTTTCTCTCTCTTTCTATCTCACTCTTCCAGCTTCTTTTTTTTGTCCAGCCTCTTTTCTTCTTCTTCTCTCTCTCTCTCTCCTTTTTTTCTTTCTCTTCTTTTTTCCTGTCCCCCTTCTTTTCCTGCCTCTCTCTCTCTGTTCCTTGTTTTCTCCTTCCCCTTGACTGTTTCTTCTGTCCTACTCTTCCTTTGTGTTCTCTCCTTCCACTTCTTATTTTCCTCTGTTCCTTCCCACCTCACTGTTTTCTCTTCTCTGTTCCTTAATCTCTCTCCTCCTTTACTCATTTTCCTATATTGTTTTTTATCTATTCCTATCCAGTATTTGCCATATCTTTTCTCACTTGGTGTTTTTGAATGTTTTTGAATTATAGCTGATTTTTCAGAAAAAAACAGCTGTGCCCATAATTCAATTGTGTGTGACTCAATCAGTTGACACCACTGGAGAGCAAAGAGCAGAAGGGAGAGTAACTCTGTCAGTGGCCATGGCAGTCGGTGGAATGCATTCCAATTGGGATTAACATTCCTTTGTTTTTAGCTTTGTCACTGGGCATTTTTAAGAAGTTAAGAGCTATTTTAGCTTTAAATTTTGGTTGTCTGGAAATGTTGTAAAATATGCATCTCTTTCTTAGCTTCAAGTGCATATTATGAGTAGCAAAAACCAAAAAAAGTCTTGTTTGGTTCATATCTATTGTATGCTAATTTTGATATACATTAATAGTAAAGAGGTGTTGGTGATGTAATGGCTATCATCAAAGAAAATAGACCTGGCAAACCAAGTTAAAATTCTGGATGTGTTTTGCTCTATACTTAGAAAAGGCATGTATTGATCTCTTCCTTCTCTAACTATAGGTTAAATTGTAAGACAAACTGGGTTCTCTAGCCTTGAGAGTGCAACTTATCTAGAATGTTCCTGTAGTATTACTGGTGCACTATTCTTCTGTTATCAGCTCGTCCAAAAAGCAGGAGTATATCTTTGTAGTATAATGGACAAAGTATTGGACTGCAGCCTTGAAATAAGAGTTTGAATTCCAGTTGGGCTGTTACTTCCACTTTTGAACTAAATGCTTCTATTCCTCCAGTGATGGATTAAATAGTATCACTGCTATTCTTCTATAAGGATAGCTTTGGCATTAAATAACCTATGAGGGTTGATATGCCATTAAACAAAGAAACCAAACTAAACAAAAAGCTTGGCTGGTTCTATACAAGCCTTCATTACTATAAACAAATCACCTATGTAGTTCACTTGCTCAGATTTGGTTTATCTAATAGCTAAACATTATATATTTATCATTTATTTATTATTAGGAGTTGAGAAATATGTAGTACCTAAAAAAAAAAAAGTCTATGATACTCTAAGACACTTAATCTTGGAGGTTGAGTCCTGTGGTTTGGTTGCTTACATACTGGACTGTGACATCATAGTGAGTTCAAACTCTAGTTGTGCACTTTTGGACTAAAACCCTTAGGAAAGGTATGAACTCCCTTTATCTACCAAGCTACAGTTCTTCTACAAGGATAGGTTTGGCATTAAATAACCCACTATTATTGATATGCAATTAAATTAAAAAATAAACTAAACTTAATCTTGTCATTTGGTTAATTTGAAAAAAACTAAACTCTGAGAGTGAATACAATGTTAAAGATGTCTGATATAGAATTAAAACAAAATATTGAAGAATACTAGTTTAGACTTTTAAAAAGAATCAGACTTTATAATTTTTACTGAAATGTAACTAAAACCAATTTCCTGTCAGTATGCTTCAAGAATGCAATAATTTTAGCTAGTATCAGATTGAATAACAAGTAGTTAAGGTAATTAATTATTAATTATTTTCAATAATTTTTTTTTTATCATAATGCTCACGTTTTTACCTTCTATGATTAAGTGAGCAGCATAGATTAGAAATGAATAGCATTTGATGGGATTTGAACTTTATCTCAAATCCTCTATTTATAAATTCAGACAAATCTAAGTAGAGCATTTTGAAATTTGAAATTGTTTAAGATTGTTTATATGTTTCTAATATGTAGTGCTTTGAGAATCTGTAGTTTTTGTTTATTATTTTGATGTTCTAATATTGTGTTGTCGGTGAGAATTTTCTTTGTGTTGTTATATTAATATCATGATATATATGTTGGTTTAACCTCAACTACCCTGTCAAGGAGACTTACAATGCACCTTTCTGATACAAGTTCAATAGCTCAGCATTTAAAAAAACATTCATGCCCAACAACACAATTATGAAAAATTCTCACTGACAACACAACAATATTAGAACATCAAAATAATAAACAAAAACTAGATTCGCGAAGCACTACATATTAGAAACATGCAACCGACACTTAATAGATAGTTTATATGTAAACATTAAATAAAAGGTAATGCTTAAATTTCTGAACTTAAAACCATTTTCATTATTTTCAAGAAACTGAAATATATTTTTGATCTTATTTCTATCCTCTGAACTCATTTAGTAAATCTTGATGTAAAAAATTGTCGGCATAGCTGGCAAACCTCTGACAATGAGAGTAACTATTAAAGATGAATCTGTCCTATAATAGTTATTACATTCACATAAAGATTTAAGTATAAATAAAATAATTTTCTGAAGACCTTGTATTTTTTCATATTTATACATTTTTCAAACCCACACATGGTGTGTATGTGTCTGTTCAATTTTTTTTATAGTAAGTGTGTGTGTGTATATATATATATATATATATATATATATATATATATATATATATATATATATTGAAACTAAGCAAGAACATTGTTTAACCTGTAACAATTATTCAATTGTTAAGATTCCCTGTGTATATTACCCAATTCTTCCACCACAAGCAGGATGCGATACACGATCAATTTTTAATTGTAGTACAGCTGGTTTCAATTCAGAGTTTTCCTTCTCCTAGACTGGTTGCCTTACCAAGGTTTAAGAACACAGTCTGCCCTACTATTTACCCATAGTTGGAGAGAGAACAGATGGATTCATGTCTTTCCCAAGTATATGAGCGTTAAGTGAAATGTAAACAGTCTTATCCAGGGTTCGAACTCCTATGACATAACCATCATACTAAATGTACTTTCATTAGATTCATTGTTTATGTTTCAATAAAGATTCAATTTTGATTTCAGTATTCATATAATTGAAAAAATATTAAGAAATTTAAAACTATATTTGACATTGAAGTTTAATGCTACTGTGAACATAATATTCATGTAGTTCTTAAATGCTTTCCTTAGAATTCTATTGCTTTCTTAAGAGATTTTCATTTTAACCCATTGAAATAACAGCCTATTCTGGGCTTTAGAATACACTGACTGCATCTTTGCAAAGAGGAAGACCCTCTCCTCACCAAGTGTTCTGGCTTTGGGGAATGTGGAGTACTCTTTCATTGCTATTACCCTATTTACCAACCCCTCCGCTCGGGCAGGATATGACACAAGGTCAATTTTTAAGCCGAGTTTAACAGGTTTGAATTCAGAGTTTTCCTTCTCTTAGACTAGTTACCTCACCAAGGCTGAAGAACCTAGTCTGCACTACTATTTACCCATAGCTGGGGGGAGAATAAATGGATTCATACCTTTCCCAAGGGTATTAGTGCTATAAGAAATGCAATTAGTCTCATCCAGGATTTGAACTCGTGTCGCTGTGGCCATTTCCTACGACGATAACCGTTACACCACGGGCACCTTCTATTACTTCCAGCTCCCGTCTAATCTGGAGTGGTAGTACCTGTTAAGGTCTTAACTATGGCTCAAATAGAATTGTTTAACCATTTAACTGTATGCAAATGAGTGACTGATATTGAATTGTTAGTGTGATATAGCAATATTTGAAACCATTTAACTGTCCCAACAAATGAGCTCTGGCTTGTTTAAAATGTTACCTACAAACTATTTATTTACAAATCATATATTGAATTGTTTTAACTTTTTTTTACATTAGGGAGTAGAGTATCCTTTTTTAATTTATTCTGGAAATGGATGATAATTTTATATTGAATTAGAATGTGAAAGTAGACCACCCCTGCTTATGAAATGTTAAATAATTTATTTTTCAAAAAATAAAAAAATTGCAGTGAGTTTGAGGGTCTAATTTGTTCCATTCAGAAAATTTTTTTCCTGGTGAACTTAAATAGGGGAATGTGTATGATAATGCCATATTTCCATTAACTTATTTTTTTTGCAGGGGTGGTGGTAGTGGTGGTGTTGTATTAGCCTTAGTGGTTCTGTCCTGAGAATGTTATCAAATGATAATTTTATTAGGCATTACTTTACATCAAAGATGCTATCTAACAAGCTGCTCTTCTGATATTTGGTTATTGGCACTAAACACCTCCAAAGTTGGCAAAAATCCTTTTTCCTAAAGGTAACCCCCTTATGATCACTTGATGCAATTGCTGTAACTTTAGACAAGGGACTTAGCTTTTTATTAAAAAAGGAAAAAAAAAGCATAAATATTTCTTTTGATACTTTCTAAGTTTAGCTTAGCTTAAATCAAATTTTAAATTAAAAAAATACTCATTGAATAGTTACAAGGTTTCATCTGAGAAATTCAAACTTTTAGATACATAATGCATATGCATTATGTGTCTATCATTTCAAAGGTACAATTTATGTACAATAAATTATGAATCTATAATAGAAATATATATTATGTGTCTGTCTATCATTTAAAAGGTATAATTTAAACCTGTTTCTTGCAAAGATTTCTTTTTGGTCTCTTCATGGAATATGCTGACTATATCCTCTGCAGAGAGGTAAGACTCTTCCACTCCCAAAAAAAGGTGTCTTGGGTATGATACTAAACTCTGTCTGATGGTGAGGCTACAGTTCTAAGAAGTCTTGAATACCTCTGTCATTACCATTATTCACAGTTCCATTCGAACCTGGAGTGGTAGTACCTGTTAGGATCACATCTATGGACCAAATAAATCTATTTAAAAATCATTTGTATTTTATAGGACCTTGTACCAAAAAAAACCTTAAGTAACAAGTACACAAAAAAATGTAAATGTGGACAAACAATGAGTGCGATTCCTTAACTTCTAGGTATAAAATAACCCTAGACAAGTTGACCTATTCAAATCAATCGATTGTTATACAGATTTCAGTTCAATGGGCAAATACAGATATATCACTAAAAAATAAAAAAAAAAAATCACTAAAAAATAAAAAAAGTTAACTATTACTCCACAGGTGTCTTGTGGTATAATGAACATGGTAACCCTAGTTCAAATCTTGGACTATGCTGTCAGACATTTCACTTCAGAAAATTCAAACAGTGTAGTAGAAAAGTATGCATCTAACAATTCTTCTTCCAGATACTGGTAAATAGTAGGCAGACTGAGCTCTTTAAGCTTAGTATGGCAATACTTTATACAAGGTTTGGTTGAAAAGTTCATAGGCAGACCAAAATAATCTCATGAAATGTGACACATGAGGTTTATTTTTCAACATAATTTCTCTTGTGATCCACACACTTCTCCATCAGTATTGCAGCGCTTGGATCCTATCAGTAAAAAAATTCATCAACAGCAGATATCATATGAAGTTTTTAGCCCATCCTTGTATATATTTATGCATTTTAATTTTTGTTTACAGAGATGTTACAATTTATTTTTAGTTAAAAAAATTCCCGTGTATAAAAAGTTATATATATATATATATATATATATACACACACACACAAGTTGGCCAACCATTGTCCAAGGTGAACTGTAGGTTCCCTTTTCAATAGCTACTACACTGAAATGTAGAAAAGGGCACTACTTTTTTTTTCCTGCATTGTTCAACTTGCTCAAAATTCAGCTAATAACTGACTTAGGCTATGGACTTATTGATCTACTTTATCAAACAATTAAAAATATTTGATATGGAGTATATTGAAACCATTTAATCTACTTATATATAAAATACAATGTGACATTTTATATATATTTTTTCTTTGTTGTGCCATTATATATATATATATATATATATATATATATAGTCATTCACAGACAGACTGCTTCGTTGTATCACAACTCTTCAGTGTGGCTAGACATGTAGGATGCTTGAAGCTGGGATCAAAACCCTCCTAACTTTACGTTAGACTTAGTATCATACTGCTCAGCCAACAAGCAAACCATGTCAGCTTGGGAATTATAAGGCATTATGTTATATATATATATATATAAGCAGAATTAAAACTCTGTAACCAAAAATAGGTACACTCTTCATATATTATATGCAGTTTTATTGATGACTACTCTTTTCCAAACAAGTATTAAACCCCCTTATTCCCCCAGCTACGGGTTAAATAGTATCACTTCTGTTCTTCTACCAGGATGGCCTCGGCATTAAATAATCCATGAAGTTTGATATGCCATTAAACAAAGAAACCAATATATAAAATGTTAAATACTCTATTTGCTAACATAGAAGACACCAAATTTATATATGAATGAAGCATTAATTTTTCTCAAAATTCTTTCCTCAGCATTCAGCACACTTATTCCAGCAAGTTTTTTAGTTGAAGCACCTCTGAAACATATCTTTAAATATTGTGTAAAGTTGAGTCTTCACATTTCTTTAAATGCCCTAGATTCATTCTCGAATGAATTTTTAGTTTAGGAAGCAAGAAAGTCATGACACTAGATCTGGTTAGTATAGATGGTACTGAAGTTGTATAATTCTGTGTTTTGCCAAAAGGGGTTCTTTAAAAAGTATTTAGGGATGGCTCTGACTTGTTTAGACAGCTGTTTTGACATCTAGACTTCATCACTTTATTGTATAAGTGCTCAGATGTGTACAAATTTTAAACTTCAATCTCAATACTTTTTGATCAAATCTTACTGATTAAAGGGTACAGGGTGATTTTGAAAGCACTCGTTTGAAAATATTATTTGAATTTAGTGTAAAAACCGATTTTGCTATCTTTCTTATTTCTGAATATTTTGATATCAGTTTTGGATTTCCTTTTACTTGTATTTCCCAACCGAATGAATATTTGGAACAGTGTCTGCACTGCAGCTGAAGCAAGACAAATCATGCATTCGTTATTGGAATGTTAACCGGGTGTCGCTTGTACAGGAGGCTGTTATATGCACACTGTCTGCCCTTGTACTGCACCTGTTGCATGTCATAGGCAGAAAAGGCTGCATGCATAGCCTTGTGTTCAATATTCAAATAAGCTTCATCAACTGCAGACAAGTGCAGTAGAGATGCGCAGAAATCAATAATGCCACATCTGACCTAAATTGAAACACTTGCTTTAGACTTTTTTCCCTTCTATCCGATCTGCTTTTTTTTCTTTTTTTTTTTTAATTTAAATTTTTTTTATGGTTTTCCTTTCCCCAAATACAACAGTTTTTTTCTTTTCTTTCTTCTTTAATAACCTTCTTGTCTTATTGCTCTATCTCTTCCTACTCCTCTCCTTTTAAAGTTTCTTCCCTATTCCTATAAAACTCCTACTTTTGCACTCTCTTTCCTACTCTTGTTGTGGTTCTATTTTTTCCAGTTTACTCCTTTACCCCCCCCCCGTTTTCCTTTGTACTCCTCATGGTGCTCTTTATTACTCGATGATAGTCTTGTTTTTTACAACTTCTGTACACTTATGATACACTTTTATTTAATGATCCATTGCATCCTTTATGATTTTTTTTTTTTTTTTTAAGTGTTCCTTGTACAATCTGATACTCCTTGTTTTGCAACTTATACACATTAGTACCTTATTTTTCTTACTTATCCAGTTTGACAGCCTTTTCTTCAGTACCTTATTTTACTCCCTTCTCTCTCTCTCTTACTCTACCTTACACTAACTCCTCTAGCAGTACTTGTTTCCATGCTCTTTTTAAATCCCTTATACTCATCTTTTTCTCTCTTCTTTTTTAATATTCTCATTAGTAGGATACTCCTACTCATCTCTTTTCTTTATACTCTCACTTTTTTAGCCTTATCCATACATGTCCATACCATCAGCCAACAAACCATCTGATCCAACAACAATCTGTTTACTTGTGTTAACTGTTATAAGTTCTTCAGAAGTGATGATTGCCAACCATATTGGATTTCCCTTCAAATACAACTGGAATCTTAATCATCCTAACTCTGTTTCTATCTCTTGGCCACTCATTTGTTGACAGACTTGCTTAATTGGGAGTTTGCTGTATCTTTTTGAAAATGTTGGCATTGCCAACAGGGTTTTTTTTTTTTTTTTTTTTTTTTGTTTTTTGTTTAACAGCTTGAAAGGGAAAAACAATAAACACAGCTCTCTTGTATTGCAAAGGCTGGTTCTGTAAAATTATCATTGGCACATATGCTGCCAGGCTTACTAATACTTATTTACAGGTATATAAATTGTATATGTAACTAGCATAATACCCATAAAAAGTGGCATGATTATTTACAAATGGATCAGCTCAGTATCTGTGTAACTTATGAAAAGTTACATGTACAACCATATATAGTTTACTATGCTTACCTTAGTTGTGGCACAAGGCCAGAAGTATAGAGTACTCAGAATCAAATTTACTTGTAAGTAAAGTTGGCGACCTTAGTTGAGTGTGACCTGAAGGCTCCCTTTTCAATAGCTACTACACTGAGGTGTAGGGAAGGGCACTACTCCTTTCTTTGGATTGCTCCACTTTACCCTTGATCCATACCTTATAATGCTGAGTGTTAAGCAAGGCGGCATCAAGTACCATATTTTAGAGTCTTTGGTATGATTCAACCTGGGATTGAACACTGCTCCTAGCCCATTGGTGAACACTCATTAAGCCAGTGGTCCGCTATCCTAACTCAATCATTATGATTTGAGCTTCTCTCTCTCTCTCTCTCTCTCTTATATAGTTGTTGAGGATGATCCTAAGGCTTCCTTTTCCTTAGCTTTTACACTGAAGTGTAGGGGAGGGTGCTACTCCTTTCCCTAGGAGATATATGTGTGTCTAGACGATGTGCTTAGAACATTGATTGATAAAATCAAAGAAAACTGTTTCAAGCTGACAAAGAAAAGAAGCAGAAGGTACCCTGCAAAAACAATAACCGACGCCGACTATGCCAATGACATAGCGATTCTGGTAAATGCACCTTCCCAAGACGAATCACTACTGCATAGTTTGGAATGAGCCGCCAGAGGCATTGGCCTCCATATCAATGCACACAAAACTGAATACATATGCCTAAATCAAACAGGTGACATCTCTACACCAGGCGGTAGCTCTCTGAAACTAGTTGACAAGTTTACCTACCTAGGAAGCAGTGTCTCATCAACCGAAAAAGACATTGACACGTGACTAGCAAAAGCATGGACAGCTATCGATAGGTTTTTGGTCATATGAAAGTCAGACCTGACTGATAAAATGAAACGCAGTTTCTTCCAAGCGGCAGTCGTGTCGATATTGCTATATGGATGCACTACATGGATGCTGACTAAACAGATGGAGAAAAAGCTTGATGGCAACTACACAAGAATGCTGTGAGCAATTTTGAATAAGTCCTGGAGGCAACACCCCACAAAGCAACAGCTGTACGGCTACCTACCTCCCATTGTGAAAACCAAAGTTAGACGAACCAGATATGCAGGACACTGCTGGAGAAGCTGGGACAAGGTCATAAGTGATGTTCTCCTATGAACCCCCTCACATGGCCAAGCAAGGGCAAGGAGACCGGCTCGAACCTACATACAGCAGCTCTGTGAGGAGACGGGGTGTAGCCCAGAGGACCTGCCAGAAGCGATGAACAATAGGGAGAAGTGGCAAGAGAGGCTCAGGGATATCCGTGCTGGTGGCACGACAAGATGATGATGTGTGTGTGTGTGTGTGTGGTAATTTACTAAGCTTTTGGCTTAGATGTTGCACAAGGCCATATAAAAGGGGCACCCAATGAGACTCGAACTCACTCGTGTAGGTTTGCTAGTCCAGCTTGCTAACCATTACACCACCAGAGTGTGTGCGTATATATATATATATATATATATATATTTGGTTAACAGGTTTATTTTTTTGAAAAAGTTATATTAAAGGTGATTGACTTGGGTTAAAAGCCTGTAAGAATGTTCAACTGGTACATCAGTCCAAGGCCAAGAAACCTCAGAGTAAATTTCTCACAGCCCCCTCCCTAAAACCCTCAAAAAGTCCTTTTCATGAACTGGTTGGGATTTGTATGAAATATATTATGTAGTCATTCTGGTATACAGGTAAGTAAAGTTAGCGACTGTAGTCAAGGGCAACCCGAAGGCTCTCTTTTCAATGCCACTACACTGAGATGTAGGGGAGGTTGCTACTCCTTTCCCTGGATTGCTCCACTTTACCCTTGTTCTGTACTTTATAATGCTAAGTGTTTTAAGCAAAGCGACATCAATTACCATTTTTTGAGTCTTTGGTATGACTTGACCTAGGATTGAATCCTGGTTTTCTGGGCCATTGCCAAACACATTCAATTGTGTTTTCATAATTAAACACTTAAAAGCTGTTGATTTTGTTCAGATTTTATCATCAACATTTTTTTACAAAGGAAAAACTCCACCTTTTAGATTTAATGTTATAGCACTAGTTTTATTTAAATGACTTAATGAAACTTAAATCCTCAATTTTTAGTTGGCACCTTCTGGAGGCTTGAAAATAGTATTGTTCCATTTTGCAAAATTTCTCTTAGAGGCCTTGATAATCATTGAAAATATGAGGAGATACCCAAAAATACTTGTCCAAACCAAGTCAAATTTTTTTCTTTTTTCAAATTTATTGAATTTTTTTCAGAAGGTTAAAAAAAAAATTGATATGTTGTGCCAAGTTTATTAGCTCTTGGTCATTCACTTCTTGGTTTACTAGAAATTTTTGGCATTCCTTACATATAGCTACATCAATCAGTTTCCAGCCTAATGGTGAAAAAGGCATTTATTTTACACAAATATCTATTTAAAAAAATTTTTTTTTACATAATTTCTTTTGTCGGTGGTTAATGATAGTTACATTGAACATTATATAGTGAAAATTTCTGATTAAATTTTGTTTAATAACTATATTGACTTAACTGATACTTCACTAATCACTCTCTACTTAATTTTAGTTATTTTCTATACCAGCCAACTAAAGTTTTGGCATCTATTCTGTTGTATATTGAAAATCAATCGTTAAGAATTAAGGCAGGTGTTACTGACAATAAAGCTATTATATATATTATATTTTCATTTTGCATGAATTTTTCACACCACTTTTAACTGGTGGTTTTTCACTGAAGTCTGAGTAACTGCGAGTCTTTTCAGGTCTCCAGGACTTTCAAAGTATTCTAGCTGATCTTAAAAGGTCTGTGGAGTGGATGGTTTTGATTCTTCCTCTGATCTCCAGTTTCCCTAGTCTCTTTTCCAGGCCTTTGTGGGCCATTCCAAAGGTATCAACTACAATTGGTATCACCATCACCTTCATGTTCCATAGTCTTTTTTAGCTCTCTGACAAGATCAAAGTATTTTTCCTTTTGCTTTCTTTAATTTTCACTCTATGGTCCACTAGAACAGCAAAATCCACTAGTTGATTAGTTCTTTTTAATTAGAATTAATTAATTCTAGACAGGATTGAGTGATCTGTTTGTATGTCAGTCTCAGAGAATTTTGTCTCATTGTCTAGGACAAATTCTGGTTTGTGCATATACCATTTATTATCATGGTTAAATTTCAGTCTCTCACAATTCCCAGTAAATTACTTTTTCTACTCAATTTATTCTTGTTTTCCTTTTGTGCCAGTTTGCTGCATTTGCTTATGTGATTAACTATTTCATTTGTCATTAAATAACCTAGTTGTCTGAATTTCTGAAACAAAGCTTAATGATTTTCATCATTCAGGGTTTTTGGGCTATTGTCTTCATCTTTATTATTATATTCACAATGTTTTGGCTAATATATCCTCTGGCCTTCTTCAGGTGTTTCCTGTTGAATTTGGGAGTCTACACGGAATTTCAAACCACGTCCTTTATTTAATTCACAGGGGTTACATGCTCTGATTCCATTAACCATAACCAGGTACAAGTGTTAAGTATTCCTGTATTGTTACTCGCCTGCAACCTCCAGATGATTGTCACTTAGAAGCTTATAACACCTATCTATAACTGTTACACTATGTGTACTGTTGGTCAGTTCAGAGTGAATTTTTGGGACTTATAAACCTAAAGTTCTTACATCACTGAATTACTACTATTATTTATGAATTTTTTAACCGAGTTCATATTATAATTATTTTTTAAATTTATTTATCTAACATTTTTGATTATTGGTTCCCATATTGTGTTCATCTCTATACTTGGTCTACTCAACAGGTCACTGTAGCCCAATATATGTGCTGATTCTTTAAAATGTCTAATTATCCAATGTTCTTCTCTATCAATTATTTTAACTTCATCCCATAAGGGCAGATATTTTCCCTTTTCCTTCCATATATAGTCTGCAATACCAGACTTTTCAATTTCACCTCATACCTCTGCTTTTCTATGTTCTTCTAGCCTTACTTTTAGTGGGTGGCATGTCTTGCCTTTGTATACTTTACCACAACTGCAATGGATGGAGTACACACAGTTCTTGGTCATGTTGAATTCTGTTGGGGGCTTGACATGAAAAAGATACCTCCAGAGATGAAAACAATAGTCTGAAAACTTTGAATGATAAAAATGATATAACCCACACTTACTATTTTTTTTTTTTTTTGTATATTATTAATTTTTGTTTGATATGAATAGTCTTTATTGCATTATTTGTACTGCTATTAAGACATTCAATTTCTCTCCTGAGGTTCTCTCTTCATAACCATGCTCAGATTATCTCATAAACAATTTCAGTTGGACACTTGATTATTATCATTTCACTCCCTGTGGATTTTTCACACCAGCATTAACTGGTAGTATTTCACAAGAGTCTGAATGACAGTGTCTCCTCAGATCTCCAGGACTCTTCTGAGTATTCATGCTGATGTCAGCAATGCTGTAGTCTGGATGGTCTCTGTTCTTCCACTGATTTCCAATTCCTCCAGTTCATTCTCCCAGCCCATTCGGACTGTTCCAAGTGTGTGAATTACATTTGATATTACCTTCATCCTCATGTTCCATAGCTATTTTTTAGTTCTCTGGCAAGGTCCAAGTATTTGTCTATCTTTACACTTTTTAAAATTCTTTTTTACTATTGCCCACCAGAATGGCAAAATTCATGAGATGGCAAGTTTTTTGTTTTGTTTTGTTAAGTAACACTCAGTTCGGTTTTCTGACCAAAATTAGGTGATCTGTTTACATCTCAAAATCCCAGATGCATGTCATTCTCTAGGATCAATTCTGGTTTGTGCATATACCATTTGGTAGTATGGTCAAATTTCAGTGTCTTGCATAATTCCCAATGGATAACTCTTCCAACCTAGTTGTGCCTAGTCTTCCACTCTCTTTTGCACTGATTTGCTGTATTCACTTACTATGTGATTAATCGTTTCATCTTTATTATTATATGTATAAAAATAATAACTTGCTGAAACTGGAAGTTCTGCAGGTGTTAAGTAAGATTATTCATTATCTATTGTCTCTGTTCTTCTTTCACTCATGGTCTATATCTTTTCATTTCTACCCTTATCCCTTCTAATCTTTGTTGCTCATCCATATTTTTATCTAAATGTTATACAAACATAGGTTAGTTACGTATGCAAGAAAGAATAAAGAATGCATTTTTTTTTTTTTTTTTTTTTTTTTTTGTTGCATCCTCTCATTGCTCTTTCTTCATGAAGAATTTTCTTGTATTGCAATTTTTGCACCTCTCCATCTTTATTTGCATTTCAATCTTTCATTTATTTGGTTGATACTGAGCCAACAAATCTGTGTCTCTGTGTCTTTCATCTCCATGCCTCATCCTCTTTCTTTCTCCTGATTTTCTATTCTCTAACGTTCTTATCTTCTAACTTTTCCTCTTCATGTCTTCTTCTCCCCCCCGCCCATAATATAGAAGATAATAATTCTGACTGTATGAATTTAGTTACACTCTTAAATTACACTATCTAATGAAAAGTATGATTTACTAAGAGAAAACCATAAATTCAGGTATCAGACTAATCATTGAAATGTACATTAAGGTATAAAATTTAGGTTTCATCCTAGTTTTTGAAATAATTTAAAAAAAATCATCTTAGAAAGTTAATTTTACAAGAAAACCCTTTTCACATATATACAAAAATCATTCAATGAATAAAGGAGAATTAAAGAAAAAAATCATCTTACAAGTTAATTTTACCAGAAAACCCCTTTTCACGTATATATGAAAATAATTCAATAAATAAAGGGGAATTTAAAAAAACAAAACAGAAAAGCAAAATTAATTTTTTTTTTTTTCTAATATTTTTTTTCAATAATGTAAACACTTTGTTTGAAATTTGTATATAGCAAAAATTATTTTAATCTTGCAAAAATGTTTTGAGGTTATTCAAAATGATGGCAAATCAGAATACTCCAGGCTTGGACAAGTCTCTCACCAAATTTTTAGTAACTAAGAAATGCTAACCATGTAAAATTTACAGAAGAATGTGTGATGTGTACATAGAAGCATATTAGTTTGAAAAAAATATTTACAAATAGACTAAACATGGATTTACCAGTATGAGCCTGAGTTGAAAAAACAGTCTATGGAGTGGAAACACACTTTTTCTCCCTTAAAGAAAATATTCCAGGTATAGCAGTCAGTATGAAGGGTCATGCTGGCAATGTTCTGGGGACATGAAAGGAACCATCACTATTAATTTCCTTGTAAAAAGTGCGACTGTAAACAGTGCTTCCTATTGCTAATGCCTTGGTTTTGGTTAGTGACTGGAGTCTGGCAAGATGATGTAACCTCATTCATTGATTAACCCTTATACTTTCATATAAATCTTTATATTGAAATAAAAATGTAAATGAATTCAGTATTTAGGAATCAAGCGTGAGACCGCCAATGAGGATCCAAATTCATTAGTTAACTTTTACTTTATAGTGAAGTATCAGAAATAATTGTATTTCTATACTTTTCAATTTGGATAAAAACTCATCTTATTAAAGAAATTTTATTTGTATCTGACCCAAAATAACTTTAACATAAAAATGAAATAGGGCACAAATCCAAGATTGCTTTCAACATCTATTTGTTTCTTTTCTACTGTTTTCAGGGTTAATTTTTCTCTGCCAAAAAAGAACATTATTTTCAAAGATATATCTGCATCCCAAAATAATTGATAAAGAAAGAGTGGAATGACCCAAAAAGAAATGCTTTCCCTGCTTTCTCAGCATTTTCCTTTGAAAATGTATTTGTATAATTATTTTATCAATAGTTGCTTTTTTTGTACTATTATTTATTAGAAATCAACGAAAATACAAACTATATTGGCAAATTTTCATAAAAGCAAAAGCAGCTTGAGTCTTTGTAATGGAAGCCATTTTAATACAGTATGAAAACTTATATATGGGTTGAGGAGGGATGAGTGGTGTAATGGTTTTCCTCTTCAGCAATGAATAAATTAGTAGGATGGACAACCAATCCAGAAGGAGGATAATTTTAAATTTAGAACCAGGACCTGGAGTTCCTAACCTCTATCCTGATATATATTGTGGGTTAGTTGTGAGATGAGACATTCCTAAACAAATCATGGTGTATTTATATGAAGGCAGATTTTGGTTAGTGACTGGAGTCTGGCAAGATGATGTGAATTTTGTAGCTGCTGGTTGTCTCAGACTTTCCATGCCAGTGGAGCTCAAATATGGAAGTCAAGATTGTGCTAATGATGAGGTCTGGGTAACACATTTAGTACTTTAATCTTTTCTCCAGCCTGGCTCACAAGGTATTGCTAGTGAGTTTAATTCTTGATTGAGGTTCAACTAATGTTGGCTCTGTTGGCAAGGCTTAGAATATGCTGACTATATTCCCTGCAGATAGTAAGATTCCCACCTCCCAAGGAAAGATTCGTCTTGGGTATGACAGTAAACTGTCTAAATAACTTATAGTCTGTATAAAATTGAAGTAAAGCTTTTAAAAGCATGTTCATATTTAAAATTAATAGAATATCTTAAAAACAAATAAAATGTTCTTTATTTTTGAACAATTCTTAAAAAAAGGACCCTTTGTTTTGTCTACGTCTTATCAGAGAATTCTTATACTGACCAAAATACAAGTCTTCAATTCCTCAAATTTTAGTTCTATGATAAAAAATTCTGAGACTTAGATGAAACAAAGGGTCCATTTTTAAGAATTTTTTGAAAATAAAGAATATTTTAATCGTTTTTAAGATATTTGACTAATTTTAAATTTGAACATGCTTTTAAAAGTTTTACTTAAACTGTATCTGATTGTGAGGCTCCAGTTCTGGAGATCTGAGAGTGTGGAGTACCTCTTCATTGTCATTATTCCCAAGTCCATTCTAACCCAGAGTGGTAGTATCTGTCAGGGTCTCATCTATGGGTCAAATAGATCTGTTTATAGATTATTCATATTTGATTGCGTCATGTGCAAAAAAACAAAACAAAACAAAAAAAAAAAGAACTCTTAAACAATTATACAAAAAATGTAAATATGAATTTACAATGAACATGATTCCTTAACCTCTAGGCATAAAATAACCTGAGATGGGTAGACATACCATTAAAATCAATTAATTATCCAATGGTTAAGGAGACCTTTGTTCAATCCCAGGTCGTGTCATACCAAAGACTTTAAATGGTACTGGATACCTCCTTCCTTAACATATCAAGAGTAAAGTGGAGCAATCCAGGGAAAGGAGTAGCACCCTCTCCCATATCTCAGTGTAGTAGCTATTGAAAAGGGAGCCTTCTAGTTGCTAACTTCATTTACTTACTTTATAAGGCGAATAATCAGATTCATTCCTTTCCCAAGTGCTATGTGAAATGCAAATAATCTCTTTCAGGATTTGAACTTGGTTAGTCATGTCCATTTCCTATGATAATAAATGTTACATCCTGAGTGCTTTCACCTAATCTCCAGGTGAATATGTGGGATAGCCAGTATAGTTCTTGATGAGAGTAATTTGTGGAATAAGCTAATTAAAAAAGGATTTTGATGTCTTAAAACTCAACCTAATATGAAATATATGAATAGGAACTAATTTGCAGTGATTTATTAATACTAAATCAGTTATTGAGCCTCCAGAAAAGATGTAACTTGTAAAATTAGTATGGTTAATTATTGTGCTACAATGGACATGCGTACTTTGTTTCATACTATCTAGGCTTTCCTTTTAATGAATATAATGCTAAAGAAACCTGATAATATATATTCCATTATTCTTTAGGGTGCACTCTAAAACTTGGCTGGGCGAGGGTAGTCCCTTTGGTGTAATGGCTAAAGGGCTTACTGTGACCTTGAAGTGAGTTCAAACTCCAACCATGTTATGTTCACTTTCAGACTAATACCCGTGGGAAAGGCATGAACTCTCTTATACCCCCAGCTCTCTTATACCCCCAGTTATTCTTCTTTAAGAATGGCATTGGCATTAAATAACCCACAAAAGTTGATATACCATTGAAACAAAGAACCGGAAACCCAGAACTTGGAAGAAAACAATTAACTTCATAATAAAAAAAAAAAAATTCTTGGTGATTTCAAGAGGCAGTGAAAACAAAAGTGGTATAACTTGAAAGATAAAATTTGATTAATCTCTTCAAATTTCTTGAACTTTATGGTAGCAACTTTTACCTAAATATTGCTAAAATTCTCATGTTTAAGTGTATTTATGTGTGTGTGTAACATATATACACATATACATACATAGACACTCAGAGTATCACCCATAAATAAGTATACCTCTTAACAATTTTATATAAAAAAAGTTAATTTTCTTTGAAAAACCAAAGGTACTAGGATTTTATTATTTCTAGTGGTAAAAACACATATTATTAGGTATTATTTATTACCAAAAAATTTAATTGTAACATCTCTGTGACCAAAAATAAATTGCACACACACACACACACACACACACACACACACACACACACACACACACACACACACACACAGCAATAGTGTTATAAAAACGTTTTTTTCGTATTCAGAAAAGTGCTCAAATACTGGCCGATAGAGCAGGATAAAACTCATGACTGTTTCATGTATTTAAAAAAAGATAGAATCTTATATGGTTCCTAATAAATTTGTAAGTAGAACATTTTTCATTGCTCTGTTGTTTTATAGGGGGTGTTTTTCATTATATCTGTCTCTGTTTATACCTATTTACGCAAATTTGGAGAATGCATAGTATCTGTTCATTGCCATTGCTTCCAGGTCCATTCTGGCTCAGAGTGGTAGCACCTGATAGGGTCCTATTTATGGGTCAAATAGAACTGTTTGCTATTTAAACTGTATACCAAAATTGAATTGTTAGAAATAGAACTGTGTGTAAAATAATGACTGATGTTTAATTGAACTGTTTGTGATACATAGCAATACTTGGAACCATTTAACTGTGTGCAAACAAGAGTGATTTTGAATCAAATAATTAGTGTTAGATAGTAATCATTGAAACCATTTAACTGTGTAGAAATAATAGCAATACTAGTGGGCAGCCAAATTAGTTCTAACTCATTTAGAAGTGAAGTTACCAACAAATTAATCTCTTACATATCTTGTATAATTATCTAAATGTGTGCAAACAAATGATAAATTGTTTCTGTTACATTGCAATTGAACGGGCCATGGTTAGTGGTTGCCAATGGACTGAGAAACTTGGGGTTCAATTTCAGGTCGAGTCATACCAAAGACTCAAAAAATCCCACCTTGCTTAACACTCAGCATAATAAGGTATGGATCAAGGGTAAGTGGAGCTATCCAGGAAAAGGAGTAGCGTCCTTCCGTACACCTCGGTGTAGGGAAGGACGCTACTCTTATTGAAAAGAGAGCCTTTGGGTTGCCCTAGACTACAGTTGCCAACTTTACCTACTTACATTGCAATATTTGAAACCATTTAACTGTGTGCTAAAAAATGAGCTTAGGTTTGTTTAAAAATGTTATCAACAAAATGTTTATAAATCATATTTAATATATGTATAAACAGTATTTGGCATTAAATAACCTAAAAGAGTTCATATGCCATAAACCCAACCAACCTCTCTACATGAAGAGGATGTGACACAAGGTGGATCTTTTTAGCTGAGCTTAGCAGTTATGAATTCAGAGCTTCTCTTCTCCTAGACTGGGTGCCATACTGAGGCTAAAGAACTGTCTGCCTTACTATTTATCCATAGCTGGAGGGAGAATAGTTGATGTATTAGTACTGTGAAATGCAAAAAAAAAACTCATTCAGGATTTGAACTCTGATTGCCATGTCCTACAATGGTAACTGTTAAACCATGAGCACCTCCATAACTGTTTATTTATATAATATCACCTCTGTCCCATAATAGTTTTACATTTTCTGGATGAAACTTTTATGCAGCAACAGTAGTATTTATTATGCTTGTTTTTTGCTTGGCATGAGAACAATAGAGAATTAAACTTACTAGCAATAGCCTGAGATGTCAATCTATGACAGGCCTGAATGAGCCTCACCACCAAATGCAGTTTTTTGTCATACTTAGGGCACCTTTTTTTTGGGGGGGGAATCTTACCCCTCTGTAGAGAATGCAGTTGGCATATTCTAAGCCTCTCTAATAGAGCAAATATATACTCAGTTCAGTTGGTTGGGGCTGTAAAATACACTGACTGCATCTCTGTAGTGTCCTAGTGTCCTGATATGACATTAAACCATTTGACAGCGAGGCTCCAGCAGTTGAGGTTTGCGGAATGTGGAGTACCCCTTCGTTGCCATTACTCCTTGATCCACTCTGACCTAGAGTGGTAGCACCTGACAGGGTCCTATTTATGGGTCAAATAGAATAACTGCGATGTTAAATTGTGACTGTTATATAGCATTACTTGAAACTATTTAATTGTGTACAAAAACGACCTCAAGCTCATTTAAAAAAGTTATCTACAAAATGTGTTTACAAATCATATATGTATTTAATATATATGCATAAACAGAATTTAGCATTAAATAACCTACAATGGTTGATATGCCATAAAACTCAACCAAACCAAATATACACTGAAATAAAGTAAAATTGCGAAAATTTGAAGGGTGTATTTTTATTTATTTTTGGATGAAGATTTATCAATCATTGATTTTTAATGGAGTGGTAGTATTTCTTAGAGTCCCAGCTATGGGTCTAATAGAATTATTCTCTCATTTACTATAGTTGAAACCATTTGTGTGGAAACAAGTGAATGATATCAACTATATGCAAACAACAATGTAAATGATTCATATTTTAGATTGAAATACTTAGTAAATAGAATTACTTATGTTAAATAGCAATGCTTGAAACCATTTAACTGTGTGCAAACAAATGAGCACTAACTCATTTAAAAATAGTTACCTACAAATTATTCACTTGTATATACTTGTATGAATAAGATTTGGCATTGAATAGCCATCTAGGGTTGATATGTCATTAAACCAAATAACCTAACATTCATTTCTAACTTGTATTTTTTTTTCATTTTAACTGTTTTTTGTTTTTTTTTAAACCTCTCAGTTGCAATTTAATTTCTATGAAAGTAAATGAAAAGTGCATATCAAAAGAAAAGATGGGAAGCAAATGTGAATCTCACCAAGAGCTTATTCTTTATTGTTGCTTTTAATAAACACTGTTCTTTGATATCAGAGATAATGGCCCTAGTAAGTTGTGATTTAAAAAACAAACAAACTGATTTTAAGCTGAAGAAAAATACTTGTTAATAATTAATAACACCCCTCAAGGACAATGTGGATTTTGACCTGAGTATTATTTGTGCATGGGGTCCAAGTTTAGTTGACACACCCTTTATTTTGTAAGCTGTTCATTTATTGGACTGTATAAGTGATGATTTACTGTAATCCAACTATGTTACTTGTATGTTTAATCTAGAGTTGATTGAAACACATTCAGGACGTTTCAATTTTATTTTCCATTATTATATATCTAAATATGTATTTTTCTGAATGATATTGTTTACACTTGTTTGTTTTGTAAAAACATTTTTCTTTTTGTCTGTTTGTAACCTTGGACTATATAGACTACATTCATTATTAATTAAAGATGTTTTCTATTTTCAAAGCAACAAAATCAACACCAACTTCCTCCTTGAATTTTTGTTTTTTCACAAAGTATTTACTGATTATTTAAGTTAGGTTTTGTGCTATTGTTTGACTCCCAGACATTCATCGAAGGTCATTACCAAATTGCCTTACTAAAGCAACTTGGCTTGTCTCTGTGGGTGTCTTGAATTCAAAATTTAATCCATTATATGAACTGAGCTGGTATATACCCTGAAAGGGTCAGTATCTAATGACAGTTCTGAAAAATGAGTTTGCCATCAGATTTTTAAGTACATAGGGTTTTTTTTCTCTAATTTTCTACATGGGTTTATAAGTTTTAAGCTTTAACTATATAATCCATAAACTTGTTGGGTTCTTACCGTAACAGCAATCTATGATGCTTCTATTATTATTATGTTAGTAGTCAAGGATTCTAATTAACATTTCATAGTTATCTTGGCATTTTTGCAAGTTTATGATTATACATTCATCCCTTCTCTCCAGAAAAAAAAAATCCCTAAGATTTTAGTAATATACAAATAGATGATTTGATTAACAATAGACATTAAACAGTTTACTGTTACTGAATCAGTTGGCCAGTATTTTTTTTTTCTTGCTTGAAAAACTGAGTCAATTACATAACTGATTTAATTGTCATCTGAACCACTACAACATTTAATTGTCATCGACCCACTACAATATAAGATTAACTGTTAGATGGGGTTTGCCTGTTAGTGGAAGTCTCCACCCTCAGAAGCCTTGTCATTGCATAGATAATTATAACTTTAATTTGTACTTGAGTGAAAAAGTATAGAATTGTCTACTTGGTACATGTATATATGTATATGTCTAATCTTCATACAGTTTCTTATTTAGGTAATATGTCTATGTACTTTTGTGTGTGTGCTCAGTGGGTAGAGTGTTTGCCAATGGTCTGGGAAACTGGGGTTCACTCCTACTTCGCGTCATACCAAAGGCTTTAAAAATGGTACTTAATACCTCCTTGCTTAACACTCAGCAATATAAAGTACGTATCAAGAGCAATCCTGAGAAAGGAGTAGCGCCCTCCCCTACACCTTGGTGTAGCAGCTATTGAAAAGGGAGCCTTCTGGTCGCCCTTGACTATGGTTGCCAACTTATACACGTACATGAGGGCCGTTCAAAAAGTTCTAAGCTCCACCCAGATTTTAGATTTGTTACACACCTCTCTTCTTTTTGCATAGAAATGAAGACAAATCTGAAGTAATTTTATAATAAATGGTAGTGTTTTGCCACAACAAAAATGTTTGGCTATGGCTCTTTCTAGGTGTGGCTTAGAACTTTTTGGATGGCCCATATATATATATATATATATATATATATATATATATATATATATATATAAAATTTGAAAAAAAAATATTCAGAGGATGCATTTATATATGATATATACATGCACTGAATTCTTTGAGATTGTTGCTGGAGTCTTGGATTAGCACCGTACATGTTTATAATCCACCTAGATTAGGTTCTTTGAATGTCAGTAGATCTAATAAAAGAAAATGGTTTCACACTAAAAAATGGCAAGAAGCAGATGATATCCTGCTGAAACTATGACAGATGCTGATGATCTTGTGCTTCTTGCCAATACATTTGCCCTAGCCAAATCTCTACTGCATAATGTGGAGCAAGCAACCGAAGGAATTGTTCTATGGGAATGCAGATAAAACGGTTTGTATTTTAAATAAGGAACCATCATCACTTAAAGTTGCAAGGCCCTAAAATTAGTAGACCAGTTGACATATCTTGGTAGCAATATCTCATATTAAGAGTGATATCGAAGTACACCTTGTGAAGGCATGGATTGCTATTGACAGTTTATTGATCATATAGAAATGATCTCTTATGAAACTGAATTTCTTCCAAGCTGGAGCTGTGTCAACACTACACATGGGTGCAGATGTAATGTATAGAGAAAAAACTAGATGGGAACTACACAAAAATGCTGTGTGCTGTTTTGAACAAATCCTGGATGCAACATCTCACAAAATAGCAGCTGTATGGCTACTTACCTTCTATCTCACAGACCATCTAAGTAAGATGAACCAGACATAGGAGCAACTACTGGAGAAGTAAGGACAAACTCATAAACAATGTTCTCTTATGGACTTCTACACATGAATGTACTCGTATTGATTTACATCAGCTCTGTATAGATACTGGATGCAGTCTGGAAGACCTTCCAGAAATGATGGATGATAGGGATGGGTGGCAAGAGAGTTAAGCAACTTCATGCTTGACTTGATAATGAAATATATAAAGTTAGGAATAGATTAAAATGGTATGAGAAAAGAGTGACAATATAGAAAATTAAATTGAGATGTTTTGTTCTAAGGTTACCTTCTTCAGAATGAATATTATTTTGCTAAACCAAAATCTACATGTAACATGGCGATAAATATGCCACATTATATAATATGTTCTGTATTAGTTAAAATTTTAGTCTTTATTTAGATTATTTTGTTTAGTTTTTGTTTTTAGTATCTCACATTCTTCTTTGAGAATTGTTTGCTTCTCTCCACTTCAAATGTAGATTTTATTTTTGTGGAATGAAATTAATTCTAAAGTAGCTATCCTTTTAGTGAAACATGTGAATTTGATTTTTCATATTGTTTTTTTTCTTATATAGAATAATAAAAGATAAAATGAAAATAAGAAAATTGCATAAACTACTCTTTTAGTCCATTATTTAAAGTTTCATTTCCATCACAGAATCATCAAATGGAAATTTCTGTTTGTAATCCATTTGAAATTTTAAGTAATGGTCTAATTGAGTACATAATTTGGTACATATATTAGGTGTGTGTCTTCATTTTATTTTTTATAAAAACAAAAAACCATGCCTTAAAACCCGTGTAGAAGACAAAATCAACCTAACCTTTCTTGGCATTAAATGACACACAGAGGTTGATATGCCATTAAACAAAACTCAAACTCCTTTTATTTTTTATAATATAATTAGTTAATTCATAATCTGTGTGTGTGTGTGTGTGTGTGTGTGTGTGTGTATAATCTTCAAAATATGCTCTAGAAGTTGTCAAATGCCATTTTGACTCTGGCATTTTTGATGCAATCAATCAGATTGTCTGAAATTGTCTTGAAATTTTAGACCAAATCCAAAATGCTGCAAAATGCTCTGATGGTGCCACATCTGGTTAATATGCAGTATGAGGAAGAATTTCTTATCTCAACTTTGTAGTTTGGGGGGTTGACGAATGAGTGCTATTATTGCTTTCTTGTCCTGTAGATAGCTTCTTTCTTTTTCAATCTTAGCACTTGAACTTTAAGGGTGATGGTTGTAATGTTCTGTAGTAACAGTTTTATCAGGCTTCAGCAGTTTCTTATATAGTACATCTTTCATATACTACCAAATATAAAGCAATAAGTTTTTTTTCCAAAAAGATTTGGTTTTGCTGTTAATGCTACAGGCTTTTTTTTTTTTTTTTTTTTGACAGTTTGGATTATCCCAGTAAACTTGCTTTTCATTTCCAGAATCTTCTTCAAAAATATTTCTTTGTCTAAAAATCTTATCTAAATTAATCTAAAATCAGTTTGGAACTCATTTTCTCACTTTTTGATTTTCCCTATACTTTTCAAACAACTTACAGCTTTTATGTTTTTTAACAAATTCTAAAATTAAGCAGCCCTATCAGTAGGGGCTTAGAGTATAGTGGGGTAAAACCTCACTCACAAAGAGTTGTCTTGTATATGACTACATCTGATGGTGAGGCTTCTGTTCTGGATATCTAGGAAGTATGAGTAGCCCTTCACTGCCATTACTTCCAGAAATATTTTAACTCAAAGTGGTAGTAGTACCTGTTAGGATTTCTTCTGAGAGTCAAATAGGTCTGTGAGAATTATTTGTATTTGGTAGGACCATGTAACCCCCCCCCCCAAAAAAAACAAAAAAACAAAAACAAAACAAAAACAACTACACAAAAATGTAAATATGAACTTAAAATGAATGCAATTCTTTAACCACAACACATAAAACAACATTTAATGTATTGACATGCCATTAAAATCAATCAATCATTGAATGGGATCAATATACAAACATCTTTATAAGTTATCTTGTGGTCTACCACTGCATATTTTGTCTCTTAAATTACATTCACCCTTTTTTAACTTTGCAAACCATTCTTGACAAAGGAACCACCTCTATTGGCTTTCATCCCTGTTCACTGGGGCTGTAGAATACACTGACTGCGTCTCTGCTGAAGGATAAGGCCTCCATCCCCAACAAGTCTACGGAATATGACATTAAATAATCTGATGGTGAAGCTCCAATAATGTTAGAGCTTTGGGGAATGTGGAGTCCCCCTTCATTGCCTTCACTCCCAGGTACACTCTGACCTTGAGTGGTAGCACCTGATAGGTTCCTATCTATGGGTCAAATAGAACTGTTTGATATTTAAAATGAGTGCAAATAAATGACTTATGCTAAACTGAATTGTTTGAAATAGAACTGTTTATGATTTAACTGTATGTAAACAATTGACTGATGTTTAATTGAATTGTTAGTGATACATAGCAATACTTGGAACCATTTAACTTTGTTGACTTACGCTAAATTTCAGTTTTTGTTTAATGGCATATCATCCTTTGTGAGTCATTTAATGCCAAAGCCATCCTTCGTGAAGACCAGGAGTGGTACTATTTAACCCATAGCTGGGAGGGTAAGGGGGTTCATACCTTTCTTTAGGGTATTTGTCCAAAAGTGAACACAATAGTACAACTGGAGTTTGAACTCGCTTACTATGATTCCACAGTCCAGTGCTTTAACCATTACACCAAAAGGACACCACCTATGCTAAATTGAATTGTTAGAAATAGAACTGCTTGATCATTTAGCTAAGTGTATCTACAAAATGTGTTTACAAATTATATATTCAATATATATGTAAAAATCAAGATTTGGCATTAAATAACCAACAATTGTTGATATGCCATAAACCCAAATCAAACCCGTGGTGTAATTGTTATCGTCGTAGGAAATGAACACGGTGACACAAGTTCAAATCCTGGACGAGACTTATTGCATTTCACCTTGGGAAAGGTATGAATCCAATTATTCTCCCTCCAGCTATGGGTAAATAGGACATACTAGGTTCTTCAGCCTTGGTTAGGCAACTAGTCTAGGAGAGGGAAAACTCTGAATTAAAACCTGTTAAACTCCGCTTAAAAATTGATCTTGTGTCATATCCTGCCCAAGCGGAGGGGTTGGTAAATAGGATAAACCCAAATCAAACCAATCTATAGGCTTTAATTATTATCATCAGTTTTTCTTAACATGATTGATCCTCAGCCATTGCCTTCTAGTACCTTTTAAGTTAAAAAGGGCTGGGTGTTTGTTTGCCACAAGAGCAATTTGAAGAGTACATTTGGGCCAATCATATAGGTGCTAGGGCTTCACATGATCAGCTGATTGATTGGATTGGGCCTCTCTGACTGCCTGTCTAACTCAGTAAAGGCCAAAGTGGAGTGTTGCAAGTCACTTGACCACTTCAGCTGCTAGGTTATGGACTGCTCAGCCGCTGAGATCCCATCCTCCCGCATTAAGGTTTTCCACTCACAGCCAACAGGTGGCTTCATTGTGTGTGTGAGGTGTCTTACTCCTCTGCAGAGGTGTAGTTGTAGTATTCTACAGTCCCTGCTGATCGGGTTGATAAAATCTGGAAATAAAGATGAATATAACAAATACAAAAATCATGTTACTATAATAAGATAATTTTTCTTTACTCTGTAGCGAGACCACCAAAAAGCTTCATGTACATTGTATATGTGGGTGGGAATGAACATCAATGTCATGCATAATGTAATGATTAGTGATGGGAGAGTTCCTGTGGCTAATGTTCTTGACTGTGAAATAGTAATGAGTAGGTTCAAACTCCAGTTGTGCTATTAAGTTCACTTTTGGATTAATACTCTTGGGAAAGGTATGAACTCCCATATCCTTCCAGGTATGTGTGAAATAATATCACTACTGTCTTTCTACCAAGATGGTTTTGGCATTAAATAACCTACAAAGGTTGATATGCCATTAAACAAAGAAAACCAAACTAAATGATTACTGAACAAAGGTAGCAGACCATTGCTAATGAGTTTGATTCTTACTCAGTAAAAATTGACCTTATATCATATCCTGCATATAGCAGAGGAGTTGGGTAAATACATGCTTTTTAAAAAATTAATACATTCTTCTTTGATCTTTTTAATAAAACATGCATGTGTATATATATATATATATATATATATATATATATATATATATATATAGTGTGTGTTAGTCATATTGTGTTTTCCCTTTTAGGACTGGAGTATTTTTATTATATATTCATAAGTATCATAGCAAACAGGGCAGGGATGGGAATAAAAAAGATCTTGTGCATCATGGCCATACAGCTGTTGACTTCATGCTTAAATCATTAAGCATTGAATCAACTCCTCATTTAAAGAGTTCAATGAATTCGCACTCATGGAAGAAATTCTCGTAAATCATTTGTTAAAGTACCTAATAATGAAAGAATGATATATACTTACCTCTTTCATTAATTCATTCATCCACCTATAGAGCGGAACTTATTTATTACTCTTAGTAATTTCTCATTTCACTTATTTTACTTAATAAGATTTTAAAGGGAAAAATATAAATGCTTGAAAAATAAACAAGTTTATTAATTTTGTCTATTTCATTTCCTGTTAACAATTTTTATTTTACTCAGACTGTCAATCCTTGACAATGAGACAGTATAGATTATGAATTATAAAGGAAAAGGGCTCTGTGAGAATCAATCTTAAATATTCTTTACTACAGGGAAATCTGGTTAAACACACCAGCTGCTCTAACTAATTGATTTACAAGAACCCACTGCTTGACAGAAACCCCAATTTAACCTTTTAAACTTTTCCTTTATTCTTTTCTAGATCTGGCACTATATTTTTTTTAAATTTGGAAAGTATTTCCTTTGATTTTAATTATTTTTGCTTTGTCAATTCACTATAATTGATCCAAAGAACAAATAAAGGATTATATGGTGTATGACTGGACAAAAGTTATGGCATGGGATCATTTAATGAATACCCCAGCAGATTTATAACAGATTAGTGTATAAACTATTCAAAGTATTTACCAATCTCAAAATTCTAAGGAGAAATCAGAATGGTTTTCAGTGAAATTGATCCTCGACTCTTATCCATCAAATCATTGAAGGAGCATGTGCAAAAAATCTCAAGGCAACACTATTGTTTGAAAACTCAAAGGCATTTGATTCCATATACAGAGGAGAAAATAGAGCAAATACTACCAGCATATGATCTCCCCAAAGAAACTGTTACAGCTATAATAATGCTTTATAGAAACGTGAAAACAAAGGTTTGCACAGCTGATGGAGACACAGACTTGTTCGATATTGTTGCTGGAATTTTGCAGGGAGATACATTTGCACTAAATTTGTTTATAATCTGCCTAGACTGTTGATGAATGTTGATAGAGCTAATAAAAGAAAATGGCTTTACGCTAAAAAATGCAAGAAGCAGATGATATCCTGCAGAAACTATAACAGATGCAGACTATGCAGATTATCTTGCGCTTCTTGCAAATGCACCTGCCCAAGCCAAATCACTTCTGTGTAGATTAGAACAAACAACAGGAAGCATTGTTCTCCACATGAATGAAAATAAAACATAGTACATGTGTTTTAAGCAAGAAGGAACCATCTCTACTTTAAGTGGCAGGCCTCTAAAATTAGTAGACAAGTTCACACTTGGCAGCAATATCTCATCTATTGAAAGTGATGTTAACATATACCTAGCAAAGGTGTGAACGGCTATTGATTGGTCATCAATCAAATGGAAGTCTGATCTATCCGATAAGATAAAACAGGATTTTTTCCAAGTTGTAGCTGTGTCAATAGTACTGTATGGATGCTAACAAAATGCATAGAGAAAAAAACTAGATGAGAGCTACAAAAGAATGCTATGAGCTATTTCAAACAAATCCTAGAAGCAAAACCCCACAAAACAGCAGCTGTACAGCCACTTACCTCCCATCTTAAAAACCATCCAAGTAAGATGAACCAGACATGTTTGGCACTGTTAGAGAAACAAGGATGAACTCCTAAGTGACATTTTTCTATGGATTCCTACACATGGATGTGTTAGTGTTGGCTGACCAGCAAGAACTTATTTACATCAGCTTTGCGTGGACACCGGATGGAGTTTAGAAGACCTGTTGGGAGCGATGGATGAGAGAGAGAGAGTGAGTGGGGAAATGTATAAACAATATTTGGTATTAAATAACCCAGAAAGGTTGATATAACATAAATTCACTGCCAAACCAAACTGTAACCTGCCACAAAATGGTACATGATGGTGATATTTTGATTATAGTAATACACTTAAAATACTTTGAGAGAATAAAATTATTTCTAGTTGTCATTTTTTAATCATCTAGATTCTCAATGAGATAACTTTAAAATACTAATTAGAATCTTTTGCTAGTTCCTAAATAGAAGCATCAATATCCTTATGAAATGTTACATTTGCAACTCAAGTAGTTCAGTTTCTCATGTTTATTAATAAAATAATACAAGTTATCAAATATTATTTGATCCTGTTGTAATTGGTTAAGCATATAACCAATAGTGATAATATTTATTGCCTAATGCAATTACTTATTTGATGTCTTTGTTTATATTTTATAATTGTGTAGCATTTTTCGTGATATTATTTTTTACCTTAATGCAAAAATATTTACAATGAAATTAAATAAATTTTTCTTTATTTTTTAGGTAAGTAAAATGCTGTTTGAAGAAATCATGTGGTGAGAATTCCAATTCGGTATGGAGAAACCCTTTAAATCAAATATTTTGAGTATGTTATCACGTGATAAAACTTTTAGGTTTTTTATATTTTTTTTTTGTTCTATATGAGAATCTTAAAAACACGAAAGTTTCAGTTTGAAGTAGAGGAAATTGTTGTACATGACAATATAAATCATTTAAACATTTGTTGTATAGCCATGACCAACTATACAAATACATATGCATCTACATATGCATGCAGAATCATAACGACGACACAATAAAGACGAGCGACACAGTTCTAAGCAAAATATACCTCTCCCTTTATTTGAAAGGGTTGTGTGTGAGAGGGAGTTGGAGAATGAACAGAACTGCAACATATTGACCCCCACTCTTATGGCCATCAGCGTTTCTTTCCTGTTCTTCTGGGCTGCTCAACCAGGGGGCCTGGGGCCAAGCCTCTCTGGGTGCTGGTTTTCTCTACCGCATCTTATCTCCAACTCGTCTGATCTCCAACTTGACTGATCCCCAACTGATTAATCGGGGGCCTGAGGGCTCCCTCTGCTGGGTTCTGGCTTTCTCTACCGCATCTTGTCTCCAACTAACTGACTTCTTGTCTTCACCGAGTTATATAATAGTTCAACGCCCACCTTCTTCTTGTGGGTGTCACAAATTGCACCCATTCAACCCATCCGCGGTTAAGGTTATACTCTGCTATTCCTCGACCGGATGCACCTGTTATTTACATAGGTGCATTTCCTATTTTGACAGCCTGGCCGGGTCGTAGGTCAATATACAACACATTGAACCAGAAAATCTATAAATAAATACACGTGTTTCAGAAAAGTGATAGCATTTTGTAAGCTAATAAAGTAAAGTGAAGTTGGCGACCATAGTCGAGGGCGACCAGGAGGTTCCCTTTTCAATAGCTACTACACCGGGATGTAGGGAAGGGCACTACTCCTTTCCCTGGATTGCTCCACTTTACCTTCGATACGTACCTTATATTGCTGAGTGTTAAGCAAGGAGGTATCAAGTACAATTTTTTGAAGTCTTTGGTATGACGTGACCTGGGATTGAACACAGTTCTCCTGGATCATTGGTGAACACTCTACCTACTGGGCCAATGAGCCGGGTGTAAGCTAATAACTTGACAAATTCTTATTCAAATGATCTCAAATTTTAACAGCATGTGTAGAAACAACTCAAAAGTATGTTTTATGTTTTTCCTTTTCCCATATAGAAATGTTATTCACTGGAGGGGGGAAGCATTAAAGATAGAAATTTGTGTTTCTACACATATTGTTAAAATTTGAGATCATTTAAATAAAAATTGGTCAAGTTGTTAGATTATGAAATGATATCAATTTTTCTGAAACACTCTGTTTATCTCAAATGATATAAAACATTTTGAAACACCCTGTATTTGTGAATTTAGATAATTTCAGTATTTAAATATTAAGAAATATTTCAAATTAAAGAACTAAAAGAAAGAATTTAGTTGTCTAAATTTCTGAGAGACGAAGCTTGATGATTTTTATCATTAAGGGTTTTCGGACTGTCTTCATCTTTATTGCAACGTTTTGGCCGATATGTCCCCCTTCTTTCTTCAGGTGTTTGTCGAACTCGGGAACCTTCATGGTGGATTCAGTAAATGATGTAGTTTGAAGTTCCGTGAAGGTTTCCAAGTTCAACAAACTCTTGAAGAAGGCCGGAGGACATATTGGCTGAAAGTTGTGGAAATAACAAAGATGAAGACAATAGTCTAAAAACCCTTAATGATAAAAGAAAAAATTCTTTTGAAGAATCTACTTTTTAACCATGATGATTTTGAGGGAGAGCATTTCATGTTAGTAAAGAAAATTTAGATTTTTTTTTTCTCATGAGTAATATAATTTTATAACTGATTATTGTAATGTTTTGAAAGATCTGCTATATCAGAACAATAAATGTTTGCACTAAAACCCTGTTATTAATGTGACATTTTTGGGTGTAGCGCTTAAATTACTATTTTCCATGTTATTTTTTGTAGTTGTTACTTTTCTCTCATTTTCACTTTATGATCTTAGTAAATTTATATACTCAGACAAAAAGCACTTTATGCAAACACTGCACTCCATTATTTTATTTGGTCAAGATTTGGATAATTGATACATATAATTTTGACATAAAATCTTTTTTTCTCATACAAGTCTACCATATTTAAAAATGACTTTTTGTATTGGAAATTTTTACATTTAAATTTAAAAGTGGGACCAAATGAGGAAGTTCTAAGGTAGAGGTTCCATTTACAATATACTTATGTAACATAATCAGATGTTGTCTTTGTGTTGGATTTTATGACTCTCTGTTCAATTTGTGATATAAATTTTATATAAAGTGGAGCCTGATTTTATTTTGATTATACATAGATATTGTAAAATGAACTTCCACTTTATATCCACTTATTTTGGTCCCACTTTTAAAAGTTAATTTTTCTCAAGAATGAAATTTATACCAGTAAAAATATTTGAATATAGCAGACCTATATAAATCGATAAAACTTAGTTTTTCAATAAGATTGTAAATGGATATAAAATCAGTCTAGTTTACTTTCAATATATATTTTAAATTTGAACATAAGGTTGTATGAAAGCTGGCAGTTCAGTTATCTATTATAAGTCTATTGTAAATTGAAACCCTTTTTTATGGCCACTTCATTAGTCCACTTTAAATGTTTCTAAAAAATCAGGGGAAAAATACAACAACAACCCTAAAGAAATGAAAGTCATCTTCAAGGTTGGTTGGTTTGAGCAGACTTAAACACAATATTTTCTATTGTAATTCATGGCATGTTATCTGATAACTTTTTATTTTATATTTTTTTATAACCGTGTTTGTTTATTCATTGTTAACTAACTATGCATGCCAAAGTCAAGAGTGCTTTTCTTGATCATCTGTCTTTCCCTACATATTATGATTAGCACCTTTTTAATCAACTTTAGATTATGTGATAATCGTTTATTTAGACTAATTAATTGGTTTGGTTTGGTTTGGTTTCTTTGTTTGATGGCTTATCAACTTTTGTGAGCTATTCAATGCCAAAAACATCCCTTTATAAGAACACTAGTAGTACTGTTTAACCCCTACCTGGTGGAGAGGGATAAGAGGGTCCATACCTTTCCCAAGGGTATTAGTCTGAAAGTGAATGTAATAGCATGACTGGAATTCAAACTCTTAATCTGAGGCTGCAGTCAAGCACTTTAGCCATTATGCTATGGGGACTCACCACAAATTAATTGAGATCTTATTTTTTCTCTAAGTTTGACTAATGAGTAACGTCTAAGTCCATATTTACTCAACCCCTACATGTGATCAGGATGTGACACAAATTTTAATTTTTAAGTGGAGTTTAACAGAATTGAATTCAGGGTTTCATTCTCCTAAACTGGTTGTCATACTCAAGTTAAAGAAATCAGTCTGCCCTACTATTTACTCTTAGTTAGAGGGAGAATTGTATGATTCATACCTTTCTCAAGGTATGCAATGTGAAATGCTAACAGGTTTTTGAAGGATTTGAACTCTTTCTGCCATGTTTATTTCCTATGATGATGACTGTTACACCACTAGCACCTCCTGGAAAAATTAAGTTTGATGTCAGTTTTGTATCAAAGCTCTGTGTTGCCTTTGGAGTAAAAGGTAACAAAATAGTTATTTCAGAATCTTGCATTTTGTTTATTGGGATACTTTCCTCACCTGACTCTTCAGTCAAATATATTCAATATCTTTCCCAACAGTATTAGTCTGAAAGTGAATGTAATAGTGTGACTAGAGTTTGAACTCGCTTACTACAATGTTGCAATCTAGCATGTTAACTACTATACTACGAAGACTCCTCTCTCAAATTTATTAACTTTATCACTGGTAATACTGTTATCATAGGTATGTATTTACCCAAACTGTCTACCACCTCAGGCGGTATTTGACACAAGGTCAATTTTTATGTAGAATGAAACTGGTTTGGATTCAGTTTTCCTTTTCTTAGACTGGTTGTCTGAGCAAAACTAAAGGAACCCAGTTTGCACTACTATTTACTCATAGCTGGAGTAGAGAGAATAAATGAATTCTTGCCGTTCTCTTCTAGAGCAAAAACAAAACTCAAACAATAATTTTCCAAGAGGAATTAGAAAAAGTTAAGGAGAGATAACTAAAACACTCGTACATCTTCACAGATGGATCTCAACTGGAGAAAATAACAGGATGTGCTACAGTACATAAAGGGAAATATTTAAAAACATCTAAATAACACCTATATTCTGTGCAGAAGCTTGCACAATCAACATGGTTCTTGACCTCATCTCAGAATCAATGAATAATAAATTCATTATCTTTTCTGATTTGCTATCAGTGTTGGAATCATTAAAAATCAGGAAATTTGATAACCCATTAATAATAAAAATTTAATGTAAATTAGAAGATTTATCTAATGATGATGATGTACAGATATGTTGGGTCCCAAGTCATACTGGAATCAGTGGAAATGACCCAGCAGATGAAGCAGCCAGGTCTACTCTAAACATAACCACTGAAAAAAAGTTTAAAATATCGTATATACAGACTTTAAAATGAAAATAAATAAATACATAATACAACAAAGACAACAACACTGGGACAGCAATGAACATAATAAACTACTAGAAATTAAACCCACAATGAGGGAATGGAAACAAAGCTGCAGAAAAAACCAAAAAGAGGAAG
The DNA here is from genome assembly GCA_963585895.1 of Sepioteuthis lessoniana. NCBI lineage: Eukaryota > Metazoa > Mollusca > Cephalopoda > Myopsida > Loliginidae > Sepioteuthis > Sepioteuthis lessoniana. Next base: position 78,100 of record CAUZXS010006437.1, read on the forward strand.
TCATACAAGGACAACACATTCTGATTTACTTGTAGCAAAGCAGCAACCAACATGTCATGCACGCTTGACCAAATACACTGAAACACATTCTCATTGAATGTACCAACCTGGCCCGAATAAGAGAAATTTTTTATAGTGCAAATGACATGAAGGAGCTGTTCCAAAATATTGAAATAAAAAATGTAATCTCATTCTTAAAAACATATATGGAAAAATCTAAAAGAAATTTCAACAAGACCAAATTTCTCCTACAAACTGTTCTTATACAAGAAATACTTCAACAAAATCTGATCCTTTCCACAATCTTACCCCCACCCACCCCAAAAATCTTTTTACTACAAGATGATTCTCTACAAATAAACTTTCAAGAAAACCAGATTCTTTCTACAAACTGTTTCCCTACTTATATATTCCAACATCACAGACCTTTCTGTTTCTCCCTTTTTTGACGTGATTTGGCATTAAATGACTGATGAGGTTGATATGGCGTAAAACAATCTGTTATTCTATGGCCTTTTAGTAAATTGTCATGAAAGCAATCTAAGTCAAAATCAAAAATAGTTAAAAATATAGGTAATAAAAATTCAAGATATTACTACTAATATTATTTGTGTATGTAAAGAAAATAAATTGTGTGTGTGTGTGTGTATATATATATATATATATATATATATTTGGGTAGAAATCTTTTTATGCATATTTCATTGAAGATGACTGACCAGCAGTATCTCACAAGTGTTCCTATTTATTTTTTTTACATACTAGCAAATTATTCTTGAACAAAGTGTATGGAGGGAAATTTTCCAAACGTTAATAGGGCTTCTTGTAGTTATGTAATATACACTTTTTAAGTTTAAAGTATTGTTGGTAACAAATTTGTATTTGCTTGAAAGGGATTTTTTTATTTAATATTTTTTCAATATCTGTCTATATTTCTGAGATGAGGTATTATTTACATTATCACATTATCATGTGATAAACATAGCAACAAACATGAGGGCAATAGTCCGAAAAATGTAAATAATGATATTTTCTCATTGCAGTAAATTTTGAATTGGTAGTGGCATTTATTAATGTTTTATGAACCTTGAATATTTTTTATTTAAAAAAAATTTTTTTTTTAAGCTAAAAGCTGAAGTTTAAAAAGTGATATTTATTTATGGTGAAAAGCTAAAAAAAAAAAAAAAAATGTAATTTTTACCATGGGTTTCATTCTAATGTGTTTTAATTCAATTATTCAATAATAAATTTATTCTAATGTAATTTTTAAAATAATTCCCAATCTTGCATCTGAATCTGTTCAACTCTATTGTATATCAAATTTACCTTTGTTAATAATATAAGTGCTTTCTTTGTAAATGTTCTTGTATTTAGCTGGTTGCTTTGTTGGATACAGATGTCTGTTTATGCCCTCTTGTGCAGAGGTGTTGTTAAGGGTTAATTCTACAAAGCCAGGCTGCTTTAAAAAAAGTGTTTAAAAAAAAAAAAAAGAAGACAAAACAAAAATAAACTTTCTTTTGCATATAGACTGTTGTGTAAGTGTAGCCAACATATGTTAGTAATTAACAAACCTGTCTTCTATTGGAGGTGGAGGCTTGGGAGATGGCTAACATGGTTTGTGACATATAATTCTAAAGTAATTATCTTTGGCCATGATTTGCTTGTTTTTCCTTCCTTTCATTTCCAGATGTCTGCTGATTATAAGGTCTGTGATTAACCTTACAGAACCACACCTCAGTGTAAAGTAGGGGTGAATTAAACGTTTTTTTCTTTTTTTTTTTTTTTAATTTGCTAGAACAAGTTCCATAAAAATTAGTGTCAGTTAACTTTTTTAAGCCAGCACAAATTTTGACGTCCTGTAAAGTATTTCACTTATTTCAGCATTAGTAACCTTCAATAAATTTCTTTGCTATTTCCTCCTAAAGATGAAAAGTATTCTCTAATTTAAAAATTTTTTTTTTTTAAGGAAGATAATTGCAAAAAGTTACTTAGACTTTCTCTTTAAAAAAATTGATACTACTTATAAGATAGATGTCCGAATGGTTAGAGTGTTTGCCAATGGCCTGGGAGACCTGGGTTCAATCCAAGGTTGAGTCATACCAAAGACTAAAAAAATGGTACTTGATGCTACCTTGCTTAATACTCAGCATTATAAGGTAAGGATCAAGGGTAAAGTGGAGCAATCCAGGGAAAGGAGTAGCGCTCTCCCCTACACCTTGGTATTGTAGCTATCGAAAAGGGAGCCTTCGGGTCACTCTCGACTATGGTCACCAACTTTACTTTTTTGTATAAGATAGAACTGAAAAGTTCTGGATCCAAACAATGAGGGATTGAACCATGAAATGTTCATGCTCTTCTATAAATTCAGTTCAATACACTTAACACATTGTTTTTCAAGTCTCTTAAACCCTTTAGAAAAAAAAAAATCAATAAAACAGGTCATTCCTTTTTGGTTGGGACAAGAACTTTTCAGCACCTCTTTGGAGAAAGTTAAGAGTACCATTTATTTGTAAAAAATTCTTATAATTTTGTGATGAAATACAAAGCTTGTGGCTATCTTTCCTAACTAGAGATTTGTTAACTTGTAGGTTTTGATTTTAGACAGAACCAAAAATATTTGGGCATCTTGTTACATTTCCAGAGCAAGAATGAGTCTATTCTGAACTTTTTATATCTGGCAGCACCAATCTTGCAAGATCAGTGGCACCAACCAGGATCACAATTTATGCTATTTCTGAATTTAATATGAAGTTTCATGGTTGTTATCTTAATAGATATATTCTATAAATAATGCATTTGAGAAGGACATAGATCTATTTCTCCCAGCTATGAGTAATAGTGCAGAAGGGGTTCATTCAGCCTTGATAAGACAACCAGTCTAAGAGAAGGAAAACTCTGAATTCAAACCTGTCATACTCTGCTTAAAAATTTACCTTGTATTGCATTCTGTCCATGATGGAAGGGTTGGGTAAGTCTATAAATTATGTAAATATATATTTTTATGGAATAGCATTTTAGATTTAAGGATAAAATTCAACAAGTTATGGATATTTACTCTCTTTTAGATTTTTTTATAGGTTGTATATAACAAAAAACAAACATTTTCATGATTCCTATAAAACACAAAAATAATGTTGGGCAGAAAAAAAAATTAATCTGTTATAGTTAAGATAATTTTTTCTTTGTAAACTTATTTTGTCATTCTTATTGAATTATGTTGATTGATCAATAGAAAGCTGAGCGAGTTATAATAATAATAATAAAAAAAAAGATGTGCTGATACTGCAAATAGCATGTAATGATAATCCACTATAAAAGGCAATTTTATATGTTACTATTTAAATAAAGAGAAGAGAAAAAAAATTACTTTAACTTCCGAGAGTTTCTTTCTTATACCTTCTATGTTAGAATTCTGAGCTTCAATCTCATGCTTGCTTTGAAAAAAATCTCTTTTTTGTTAGTGTTGTTGTAAGGCCTGCTCATTTGGTTTCAAACATTTTTTGCATTTATTGATGAAATAAAAAAGAAAAAAATATGTACAGAAATTAAATATTGGGTGGAAAAAATTGATCTTTTTAAGGGGTTAGGTTTAAGTTAAGGTAAAAATTCCTTGAAGTTTACCAACTGCCGCAAAAGACACCTAAAGAAAGCTGAAGGTTACAGTGGCAGAAACATTATGTCAACTCGAGTTAGGTTATATTATATTGTGACGGCAAATTCTTTAAAATCCCAAAACGGGACTTTATTTTTGCACGTGTGAAGACGGGGCAGGTTGGCACTTGATCCCTTGTAGAATAAGTCCTCGTTCAGTTTTTCTCTCAGGCATATAAGAACTGGCATATTATGTGAGGGATTAATTTAGGGCTAGACTGACTGCCGCTGGCAAGGGGTTCCAAATTTCACACTATCCACACACCCACCAGGTCGCTTTCCTTCCTTCCCCTAGACAATGGAAGATATGGATCTATAGGTTTAGTCGTAATAATATTATATTGTAGTAGTCGGCAACTCCGGTTTCCCATGTGATATTTTAAAGGAATTAATAGGACAATTCTAAGCAAGATAACATAAGGCGAATAGAAGCTGAAAAGGAAGCATGAGGTAACAAATTCGTAGAAGACACGGCAAAGAACAACTTCGACCACGTGGTAACATAAAAATACATGAATCCTTTACTATACAAAGAGATACACTTTCAAAGTGTCAAATATATATAATGAATTGAACAGTCCATGGACATAAATGTCTTTCTTCTTTTCTGTTCTTTCGTTTTCCTTCAAATTGAGAGAGAGAGAGTGGTATATAAAATTTGGGTATAAAGGAGAAATAGCCCCAAAGTTACTTATCTTATTTTTCGACGGGGTTCCACTGGAGAATCTTTCTTCTTTCACGGGCTAATAGACTTTATGCTATTTTTAACACTGGCTTGAAGAACTTGGGTCCCTCGTGTCCGAGATATGTTTTTGTCTTCTTCACCCGGAGTAATGGCTATGGGTCTGTCTGCCACGAGCCCTTTCCAATAACTAACTTTTCTTCTCGTTTTTTTTCGCCGACAGGGAGAAGGTGCCACTTCCGTTTTAGGGTCTCGGCCAATCATTTGGCTTCTCCCTCCTTCCCCCTGGTGTCTGGCGACCTGAGGTTACTAAGTACCAACATCTGTTGGTATCCCCTCTGTGACCTACATTCTTTCTTAACGGTCACTCTTTGATGGCTTGCCACTGTTCATTCCAACGGGAGGATAGTATTAATCTTATTTCTATCGTCTCTGTAGGATATCACGTGACAATATCATCTCCAATTATATACAGTACAAAAATGTATCTTCACAATTGATTTAAACATGTGACCATTTAATTGTTGCAAACATCTATTTGACCTATAGATAGGACCCTAACAGGTACTACTACTCTGGGTCACTATGGAGCTGGGAGTAACGGCAGCAAAGGGGTGACACCACATTCTTCAAAGCTCTAGAAATGAAGCAATTTGGGAGATATGTAGCTTTCCTCTCTGAATGGTATACAGTTGGTGTATACTAGGTTCCACAAACAGGCCAAAGAAACAATGTGAATATAATAACTAAGAGGAGGACAATAGTCTAAGACATCTAAATAGTTTCAAATTCTCATTTCAGAAATTTTTACTTTGTTAAAAGAATTGAAGTTTTAGTTCTTTGTTAGTGAAAGCATGAACCTAAAACCTGCTTATGTATACTCCTGAATAGATTTAGAAATTGTACCGAGATTTCAGAATCTGTGATTGTATTATGCAGTATTTTTGTATTCAGATGGCATGGTTTGCATTGATTTGGAAAAATGAAAATTAATGCATTACTTCTGTGTCCAGTACTGTGCAAAGAGGCATGAACTTAGCTTTCTGTTTCCTATTGTACCTATAGGTTGATATTTTTTTGTTAGAATAACATCATGGTTTGCAAATTTCCTTAAGTCAATATCTATATCAATATGCAAAATAATTATCAATTTAATAAATTGAATGTTAATGTTAGACTCATTGGGGAAGCAGCAGCTCAGCACTAACATTACTCAAACATCTAGAAAATTACATCTAATGTTTGGAGATTGAATGGTCATAATTGACAAGAGTTATAACTGCTTTTGTTTTTCAGATAACGACAACAGATTATAGTTGGTCTTATCACCATTCTTCCTTTTCTTAATAATCTGGGTTGGAATGTGTAAAAGGAAGAGGATAATTTGATATTTTTTAAATTAAAAGAATATCATTTATTCATTTATTTATTAAGGCTATTAAAGTGGTAAAAAAATGATGACTTTGACCAAATTTTTCTTTTGCCATTTTCATTTTTTCCCAGCTGTTATAAAATCTGACTTCATTATTATTATTACTGTTATTATAAGGGGATGCTGATAAGTTCTTGGTCTAACCAAGAAGGGAATTATCTCAGGACCATGAAATGCACACATATTCATTTCAACATGCTTTATACATTATTACTCAAGTTTTTCAACCTTTCTCCTTCAAAATTCTAAAAAGTAATTCCTTTTTGGGTTTAGAACTTTTCAGCATTGTTTCATATATGGTGATCAACCACTTTGATTAGCTCTTAGCTGTTGGACTATTTTTTTCATTCCTATATAAAATTTGGTTTTAAGTACACTAAATTACTCTATCGTAACTCTCCTCTCCTGGGAATAAAATTGTATTGTTATCTGAATCCAAGTCTCACTGGTGAGAACTTGTTTAAAATGGTTACTCACTGAGAGATATAAGTACTTTGAGAGGTTTCTGGGGTTGTCTTTGTTTCAATGAATTCGTAACTAGATCTTGCATTTGCTTTCCTGCACAAAAACATTTAAAGAACAAGGACACCCTTAATTATGACACCCCCACTTGCTGTGATTTTTTTTTTCCCTTTCCATTCCCAAAAGGCAGTCCCATCCACCCCTCTATTATGTTTCATGGCAATATCTAAAGTCACTGCTGCTGTGACTTTCCACCTTCTGCTCTTGTTCTTCTATAAGTAGACATTGTTGTTAATTGATAATCTGCCTACTGTGCTTTTATTTTCAAAATTTCTCTTTCTTTGTATTTTTTGTTGTTGTATAAGAAAATCCTGTAAATGAAGAGAGAGGAAGGTAGTTTTAAGCAGAAGCACCATAAAAACAAAACTTGATGGCAGCCATTACATTACAGTGGCAGAGTAAGTGCAGCTGCAATAAAAAGTTTAAAGTGACTGGAATGATACAATCAATTAATGAAGATGGAGGAGTAGGATGATGACGGGCAGTTTAGTTACTATGTCAACGACTAATTAGTCTGACTCTTTTTTTTTTTTTCTTTTCTTTTTCGTCAAATTTTTCATGCTTAAATTTTTTTTTTTTTTTTTTAAATAATTTGAACCTTTTTAAAAACATTATTAAATTTAAAAAAAAAATTTTATATTGCTGACTGGGATTTGTCACACATTTTTTTCTTCACTTTTGAATTAGAATACAAGTTTGAGAATAAGTTTTTACATTTTTATTTTTTTCATTCTTTTTAATTTAAAAAATCAACTGATTTTTTTTCTTTTTTTTGACTTAATTTTTATTTTATTTTCTCCCTTTCTCTCATTTTTATTCTTAAAATTTAATTTTTCTCATTTTAAAAAGATTTTCTTTTTTGTTCTGAAAGTGACTGGATTGAGTTGTCTCTGGACTCTTCATGTTTATTTTCATTTTTGTCCTAAATATTTTTGTAACTTTATCAATAACTACATGAATAACTTGACCTTTCATTTTGAATTTTTAGTGTTGTGTTTATAACCATGAGACTCTCTGGTGATGAACATCTCTGTCTCAGAGAGATGGGACAGATACTTGTTTTTAGGCCATGTTATGAGGAAAAAGAGTTAGGTTTTTCCACCTTTTTCTTTTCTGCCATGGTGTTGCTGTCTAGCTCTTATTAGTAGACTTTCTTTGGCAGACAAGGGAGATAATACAGTCTGTTAAGTTCATGTACTTCATCGAAAATGAGAAAGAAAATTGAAACAAAACATTTATCATTAGTTTATTTAATACTGAATGATCTGTAAACCTATTGGAATATTATGGCAGTCTTCTTTTTAAAAGGGAGCGAAGGATTTTAATTACTATTTTTATTGCTCTCTCTGATTCAGTTTTGATATTTTTTTCATCACACTTCATATCTCTTGTGGATTGAGAGGACTATGGCAGTTACAAATATTCAGATGTTTGATTTTCTTAGTTATATTTGTTTGGTTGAGAGTGGGGATGCTAGGTGTCTAACTTATTCAGATGTCAGTTATTTTGTTTTATTTACATCTAACAAATAATATCCTTACTGATTTTTCATTTCATCATGTGTTCTTAATTGGAGCATTTACTTATATAATACTATAAAGCTTTATTTTGTGTATTGCTCTTTCTCTAATTATCACATAACTAATTATTAATCAGTCGTAGTTAATTAGTTGCTGTTAGCCATTTTATAAAAGGCCAGTTATTCTTGTACCATTGACCATCCATATTATGAGGATTGACCATCTGATGCTAATGAAGTCAGCATTATCACAAGTTTCCACTCCTCCAACTAACTAATGATTTTAGTCCAATCACTCTTTTTTTAATTAGTTCTCTGTATATTGATTTTTTATTTTTTGCTTTTAATTGAATTTTTAATTGACTTCTGTGATACCAAAAGTTATGAAATTTTGGTTGCTGGAGTTTACTGCACTACTCCGGTATCTCTATATTTGTCTGCTCTGTGAGTCTCATCTGCCTATTGACTACATTACACCAGCTTATAAAACCCAGGCAATAGCAACACTTCTTTTCAATTGACCCAGATTGCCTGATGACCAATTTTGGAATATAGAAATTTCCAAGGACAGACTCTTTTCAAGTTGAGTCTTGCTTATGCTGTCCAAAATTGTTTTTTCCTGATATTACTAAAAAGTGTTTCCTAAAGATAACAGCTTTTTTTTTTTTTTTTTTTTTTTCTTTGTTTTATAATTCTAAATTTTAAATGTTTTTTTTTCTTTCTCCCATTTAAATTATCTCAGCTAGAAAAAGGAGTATACATTTTCAAGTGTCAGATTTACTGCTGAACAATTAATTTCCCTTTTTGTTATTTACTAAGCTTTGCTTAATCTGACACACAGGCCTTTGGTTGTTTATAGTATCTACTGTTATTAAGTGGTTACCTATTTAAGTACTGAGAAAACTTGGCACTGCTTCACTGCTGTGATCTAGTGGGAACTAGTGCTTTTAAAGCCCAAACCCAGGTACAAGGACTTCCTGGCACTCATGGTGTAATGGTTATTGTTGTAGGAAATGGACATGGTGACGCTTGTTCAAATCCTGGATAAGGCTGTTTGCATTTTACATAGTGCTAATGCTCTTGGGAAAGATATGCATCAAACTATTCTCCAACTTTGGATAAATAGTAAGCCAGATTGGGCTATTTAACCTTTTGTTTCATAATTGATCTAGGAGAAGGAAAATTCTGAATTAAATCCTGTTAAACTGTGCTTAAAAATGGACTTATGTTGTATGCTGCTTGTGTGAAGGAGTTGGGTAAATACAAGGATTTCCTGGGCAAATGCAAAATTGAGGTAGAAGATTGGGATATTGTTACTAGAGACATATGGAATTAAGGTTTGGTTTGGTTTCTTTTTTAATAGCATATCAACATTTGTGTGTTATCTAATTCTAAAGCTATCCTTGTAGAAGAGAGCAGTAATACTATTTAACTCATAGCTGGAGGATAAGGCAGTTCAATATCTTCCCCAAGGGTATTAGTCCTAAAGTAAACATGATAGTGTGACTGGAGTTCTAGCTTGCTTATTTTAAGGCTGCAGTCCAGCACATTAGCCATTATACCCTGAGTACTCCTCCAGACTGAGTTAAGTGCATTGATGAAGGAAAAGTTTATGCTGAAAAAAAAAAACAAATGTTATATAAAATAAATGCTTTTTTTTTTTTTTTTTTCCATTATTATCTTATGGGCTTATTGTTCTACCACCTCTGTATGTAAACACACACAAAGGCATTGGTTATTTACTAAGATTTGCTTAGTCTGATATAAACCTTTGTTTGCATACAGTATCTGCTGTTACTAATTAGTCACCCATTTAAGTGCTGAACCTGCTCAGTATTGCTTAACTTTGGTGATCTGGCTGGAACTGGTGCTTCCAACTTGAATTGACCATTAGTTTCAATGGCTTGTTTGAATGGAAAAACATTTTAGTAAATTGAAAAAAAAATATATAGAGTTTCTGAACCTTAGTCTATGATAAACTGAAAGAATTTAATTTAAACAACATTTTTTGTCATGTTGCTAATTAATAGGCTCGTTTTGTTCATTGAACAACAGTCCTTACATCATACACATTTCTGACTCACTCTTTTTGCATATCACACTTTTTTCCACTTTGTGAATATTTTATATGAAATAGGCACAAACTGACTTCATGGTAATGTTTATATTTTGGATAAAAAAAATCCTCAAAAGTCAAAATTACAAGTTTATCTGTATAATTTTCTAAATTAATAATTGTAAGCCTCCCACACTTGTATGCCTCTCCACCTTGGGTTCCTTACTGAAAAATAACTGAATATTTTATAAGTAGTAGTGATGTAGAAATGGACTTTTACTGGTCAGAATTCAGGTTACCCTGGTATGTGTACTTCTAGGTTATAGCACAAATACCAACCCCTTTGGTTCTAATAATTAAAAGTTTGTCAAAATCTAAACAGATTCAAAAGTACTATTAAAGGAAGTAACGCTCATCTTGTTTTTACATCTTATATGTAATATGCATAAATATTGCTAATTTAAAGAATTCTCTGCTACTGTCAGGTACTAATATAACTTTTGACATTAACCCTTAGAACCCTGAGCTCCACACATCAGTGAGTTCTCTCCCCCCTTGTTTCCTGGCTGAAAAATAAACTGAAAATATAAAATGTTGTAATCTGTTATTCCATAACCTGCTAATTAGATAACACATTACAACATTTTATAGGCAATTTAGAATATAAAAACTGGCATAGAATATAAGATTAAAATATTTTATAGCCAATAGCAATATAGTTTTCCCAGCCCAAATTCAAGCTACCTGAGCATGTGCAAAGTAGCAGTACAATTTATCAGTTGTTTTGGTCCTAAGGGTTAAATACCTATAAATTTCAATGGGACTTCATTGACTTTGAACAGTTTTCTATCTGTATAACTCTGTCAGGAAAATTATTTAGGTTTAAATAATGCTTAATACACCATTTCCCCTTTCAGATCACTGAAGTTAAGCAGTGCTAAACCCACTCAGTACTTAAATAGGTGACCACTTAGTAACCGCAGATACTGTAAGCAATAAAAGGCCTTTGTCAGACTAAGCAAAGTTTAATAAATAATAAATTAGGCTGCATGTGTATGTTTTTATATCAAGGTACAACAATAAACTTATGACTTAATAATAATAAAATAAAAATTATATAACATTTATTTTTCAGCATAATCTCTTTTATCAATGCACTTAATTCAGTAGTGAATATTGATTGCATTGATCAAACCTTTTATAGTGAAAATTTCTGAGCAAAATTCAGCTAATAAGTATGCATCATGCTGTGGACTTAGTAATTCACATTTGTATATAGATAAAATAACTGTATATTTTGGTTATGGAAATTTTAAGCAAAACTCAAAATGATGACTGACTAATCCCTTTTTATCTTTACCATTAACTAGCTCTCTGTGTTAGAGTATAGAAATACAGTGTTTAAATATTTTATGGTACCTTTTTATTCTATTTGATTCTAGATGTACAGAAAATGAAATTGTTTCAATTCATGGCAGATTAAGCATACAGATTATATAGTTGGATTACAGTAACTGTTCACGTATACAGATTGAATATTGTGTATTTTGGCAACAAGTCATTTTTCAAACAGGCTTTGTTATAGACTACAGAGTATTTTTTCTTATAATCTTCCTATTTAGATGTTCAAGTCTTATTTCTTTTCATATGTCTGGATTCAAATTGTGGAGAAAGTGTCCCATATTTACCCAAGCGTTTTCAACCATGTCTCTGGTTGTCCTCAGGGGAACTATTGTCTTTTTTTTTTTTTTGTGTGTATGAGTTTTATTTATTTGGAAGGGATATTTTTTTATTCTTTAAAAATTTTATTTTATTTTGTTTTTTCATCCAATTATCATAAATGGTTGGTCTATTCAGTTAGGCGGTCTGCTAAGGTTAGTTATTAAATATATTTAGTATATTGATACCAGTATTAAATGTTATTTTGTTTGTTAGTTTTTTTTTTTTAATTTTTAATGCATATTGCCTCAAAGGTTGTAGGATTGTTATTTTTACAGAGGGTTCTTGTATTGTCATTGAGAATCTTTTGTATATTGGAGGATATGAGTTTTTCGGTGTCATTGTTATTAGATGTTGTTTTATGGCACTTGTGTCTGAGAGGTGGTATGTAAGCTGATAGGAGAGTGTCATAGTAGTATGTCCACTGTAGGTATCAATTTTTTAGTTGCTATCCAAGAGGGACCCTTGAAATGGGCATGCAAATTCATAAACTACATTGATTTGATTTAGGGAAGTTTCTATTATAATGATAATTTAAAAAAACAAAAACCTTCCAAATAAATAAAACCTGTACAAAAAATAAACCAAAAAAACAAAATTGATAGTTCCCCTGAGGATGACCTGAGACATAGTTGAAAGTGTTTGGGTAAATATGGGATACTTTCTCCACCATTTGGATCCCAACATAAGAAAAGAAACAAGAAGACTTTAATGTATAAACATGAAGATCATAAGGAAAAAATACTCTGTGGTCTATTACAAAGCCTGTTTGAACAATATACAGAATAATATGTGCACATTTTCCCAAATAAAGCATGTATTTACTCAACCTCTCTACCACATGCAGGATGTGATACAAGGTCAATTTTTTAGCAGAGTAAAACTGGTTTGAATTCAAGGGTTTCTATTTCCTAGACTAATTGCCTAATCAAAGCTAAAGAACCCAGTCTGCTCTATTATTTACTCACAGAGAAGAGATGGAATCGTGTCTTTCCCAAGGCATGCTAATGTACATGAAGTGAAATGCAGGCTCATTCAGGATTTGAACTCGGATTACCAATCCCATTTCCTATGACAATAACCATTACACCAAGCACACCTTATATACATAATCAACAGTACTTAAACCCTATCCACATCAAAATTGGTTCTATCTTTCAGGATGGAGCAATTTTCTTTTCTTTCAGTGTATTATGATACTGCTGAAATGGCGTTTTCTATTTTCAAAGATTAAGAAAAAAATTTAAGAAAAATTGTACCAGTCTTTCATAAAATATTTTTGTGATGAAAGACATCCAGTTTATTTGTCAGAAATTGTCGGGACATATCAAGTACATTTTTGTAGTAAAGATAGAAAGCATAAAGAAAAAATAAAATAAAAAAACAACAACAAGCAAATAAATAAGTTTTTGACAGGAGTCATGTTGTTCCTTTTTATTTCTTTTTAAGGGATTCATGATTCAAGAGGGATACCTCAACCCTCTACTTAGTTATCACAGTTATTACTATGTAAATTGAATTATGTGCATTGACAGAACTCTTGGAGCAGATTTACTGTATATTTTTATGTAGTATCCCGGCTGAAGTTGTTTCTTATTTAACTTTGTTATATGATTTCCTATCATTCCTCCTGCTGTTGTTTCTTTAGATTTAAAAATATAAACAAACTGACTTTGCAAATTACATCCTGTAACAGCTGTAGATGAGTGGTTTTTGTGTACCAGTCTTATTCTTTTTCTTTCTTTTTTGTTCTTTCCTTTTCTTCCTTTTTGCTTGTCTCCTTTCTTTGCTTTTAATTTTTTCTTTCTTTTTCCTTTGTTCTTTATTATTTCTTACCTTAGGTAAGAAATAATAAAAAGCAAAGAAAAAAATTCACTTCACTACAAGGGTTAAGGATGATGTGAATTAATATCATATTAACAAAATAATTCAGGACATTTTTTTTTAATCAGATATTGATTATCTCCAATGTTTTTAGTTATCTTTTACTATCAACATATGCATATCTGCATTTACAGGAGATTTTTTTTTTTATCAAGACACCTTTGTAGATTTGAGTCATACAGGATTTGTGTCATTAAGTAGTTCCATTTGAATGATAATTTATTGTATATTTGCATGTGGACATTATATATACACACACACACACACACAAGGATCATCAAATAAGTTTCCAGACTTTTCGTATGAGCACTTTTATTGATAGTACACTCATGAAACTCTAGTCCTCTTTGAAGTAATCTCCTCCGGCTGCAATGCACTTGTTGTACCATTCCAACAACTTCTGGAAGGCCCCATTGAAGTCCTCTTGTGGGAGTGTGTCAATGACCTTTGTCACAGCCTCTTTCATCTCCTCAATTGTCTCATAACGACAGCCTCTAAGCTTAGGGAATAAACAAAAGTCACAGGGACCAAGGTCTGGACTATAGGGAGGGTGAGCAACTGTGTTGATGCCCATCTTGGTCAAATAGTCTGTGACAAGGATGGAGTTATGGACTGATGCATTGTCCTGGTGGAAATGCCACTGATCTGATTTGAAGAGTGCTGGCCTCTTGCGACGGAATCTCTTCCTGAACTCCCTTAAAACCTCAACCTTAGTAATCCTAACCCTTTGGCCAATCAACTCTGATGTATTGACTTGCTTACTCCTCCCACACCTCTCATCATCCCTCACAGACTCCCTGCCTTCCTTGAATCTCTTATGCCACTCAAAAGCTGATGCTTGATTCATGCAAGATGGTCAAAAAGCAGTCTGAAGCATTCCATACGTTTCTGTGGCATTTTTTCTAAGTTTTAAACAGAATTTTATCGCATATCGTTCTTCTAAAGTGTCCTCATTTTTGGAATTCACCATCTGTGACAATCAGGCTTTAGTAGGGTGTATTCCAATTGCTGCTGTAGCTGTTGATTTGAACCTTAAATAATAAAAATTGGTCAGTCATCTCATAAGATGTATAGCAATAAGATACTGAATTTTCAAGAGTCTATGACAATTTTAAATGCCTGTACAAAAAGTCTGGAAACTTATTGAATGAACCATATATATATATATATTAAATGACCAACTTTTTCTTGATATACTAATTTTCTCAAGGTTTTTGTATTTTGTACTTTTAAACATCCATCGTTGATTCAACATCACTAATATCATCCCTTACAGTCCTGATGATGGTTCATTAGAACCGAAACGGTATAATGTTGACTTTGCTTCTCAATAAATCTCTCCTACTTGGATTATCTTATCAATTTTCTCTATATATTGTCAGATTACACTCCAGTATTTACTTCCATATATCCCCCCCTCCAACTCTTCTGAATAAGCAGGATGTAACACAAAGTCAATTTTTTGGAGAGTTTAACCGGTTTGAATTCAGTGTTTTCTTTATCCTAGACTGGTTGCTATACCAAGATTAAATAGCCCAGTCTACCCTACTATTTTCCTGGTAGGAGAATTGTTGGATGTATGTGTTTCCCAAAGGTATTAGTGCTATGTGAAATGCAAACATCTTTGTCTAGGATTTGAATTTGGGTTGCAGAGTCCATTTCCTATTATGATAACTGTTACATGAGAAACACTTAAATATATATCTCAAGAGAGAGAGAGAGAGAGAGAACACATGTACACCACACAGATATTAACAGTGATATAAAGGTTAAGTGACAGACTAATATTGAAGCTGAAATTAACATTTTGAATCCTGCATTGATGAAGTTATGTAGTGCAGATACCATTGTGAAACATGTTCATCTTAAAATTTTTGAACAGTTTTACACATATTCAAAAGAAAACAAACAATATTGGAAAGCAAATTTTTTTGCTGTAGAAAATTATAGTAAACTTATCTTTCCTCTTGAAAAGAAATGTCATTAATTGTTATAGATATGTTAACTTTATATCAGTTCTTTGCAATAATTATGCATGTGTAAAGAATATAAATGTTTTAACTCTGAAACTGAGAAGAGAAAGTGACTGTTTAAGACACACGCACATATATATCTCATAAAGTTGTGTTGATATCATGTAGTCCCTTGATTTTCCATCGCCAACTGTCTCTATTGTCTATCACTCCTGGGAAATCCTTAAGACTATGTCCAGTGTCCACACAGAGTTGATATATTAAGTTTTTGCTAGTCAGCCAACACTGATGTCTTTGTGTATGACTCCATTGGAGAATGTTGCTTTTGAGTTTGTCTGTATTTCTGCAGCAGGGTTTAGCATGCTTTCTTCATCTTACTTGAATGGTTTGTGAGATGGGTGGCTAGGTGCTGTACAGCTGCTGTTTTGGAGGGTGCAGCTTCCTGGATTTGTTCAAAGCAGCATGTAGCATTCTTTTATAGTTCTGATTTAGCTTTTTCTCCATGCTTTTCCTAAAATTCCTTGTGGTGCAACCATACAGTAGTATTGACACAGCCATTGCTTGGAAGAAACCCTATTTCATTTGATCAGAGATATTAGAGTTCTATATGATCAACAAACTTTCAATAGCAGTCCACATCTTCCCTATATGTATGTTGAAATTGTTTTCAGTAGATGAGATATTACTGCTGAGGTATGGGAACTAGTCTACTAATTTTAGAGGCTTGTTGTTTAATGTAGCAATGGCTCCTTTTTGTTTAAAACGCATGAACTGTTTTATTTGCATTCACATAGAAGCCAATACCTCTTGTTGCTGGAATAAGCCTAGATTACATTGTTTGCCAATGGTCTGGGAGACTGGGGTTCAATCCCAGGTCAAGTCATACCAAAGACTCAAAAAAAAATGGTACTTGATGCTGCCTTGCTTAATACTCAGCATTATAAGGTAAGGTTCAAGGATAAAGTGGAACGATCCAAGTAATGGAGTAGCGCCCTCCCTTACACTTTGGTGTTGTACCTATTGAAAAAGGAGCCGTCAGGTTACCCTCGACTAAAGTCGCCAACTTTACTTACTTATTTTTACATACTAAAAATATCAATAGATCTAATAAAAGAAAATGGTTTCATATTAAAAAAAAAGACAAAATGAAACTGACAGATGCAGACTATACAGATGATCTAGCACAAATGTACCAGCCCAAACCAAATCTCTGGAGTGATGTGTGTGTGTGTGTGTGTACACACACTACCAGCCAAAAGTATTTGGCCATCTTAAAAGAATTTTGTTTCCCATCTTAAGTGTTATTTTTGATGAAACAAGTTAAGCACCACAATGTTTTTAAGTCTTCCTCAGTAACTTTGACCTTAGTATAACTAGATATCTTTTGAAAAATTGATATGAAGGTGTTTTTCTTAAGTACTGAGCATAAACTACAGTGGATTATACTGTTAAGAGACATGAGG
>CAUZXS010006437.1:97500-156010 GCA_963585895.1 Sepioteuthis lessoniana
TCTCTCTCTTCACCATCTTTATTTTCTCTCTCTCTCTCTCTTCACCATCTTTATTTTCTCTCTCTCTCTCTCTTCACCATCTTTATTTTCTCTCTCTCTCTCTCTCTCTCTCTTCACCATCTTTATTTTCTCTCTCTCTCTCTCTCTTCACCATCTTTATTTTCTCTCTCTCTCTCTCTTCACCATCTTTATTCTCTCTCTCTCTCTCTCTCTCTTCACCATCTTTATTTTCTCTCTCTCTCTCTTCACTATCTTTATTTTCTCTCTCTCTCTTTCTCTCTCTCTCTTCACCATCTTTATTTTCTCTCTCTCTCTCTCTCTCTTCACCATCTTTATTTTCTCTCTCTCTCTGTCTCTCTTCACCATCTTTATTTTCTCTCTCTGTCTCTCTTCACCATCTTTATTTTCTCTCTCTCTCTCTTCACCATCTTTACTTTCTCTCTCTCTCTCTCTTCACCATCTTTATTTTCTCTCTCTCTCTCTTCACCATCTTTATTTTCTCTCTCTCTCTCTTCACCATCTTTATTTTCTCTCTCTCTCTCTCTCTTCACCATCTTTATTTTCTCTCTCTCTCTCTCTTCACCATCTTTATTTTCTCTCTCTCTCTTTTCACCATCTTTATTTTCTCTCTCTCTCTCTCTTCACCATTTTTATTTTCTCTCTCTCTTTCTCTTTCTCTCCCTCTCTTCACCATCTTTATTTTTTCTCTCTCTCTCTCTCTCTCTCTTTCTCTCTCACTTCACCATCTTTTTTTTCTCTCTCTCTCTCTTCACCATCTTTATTTTCTCTCCCTCTCTTCACCATCTTTATTTTCTCTCTCTCTCTCTTCACCATCTTTATTTTCTCTCTCTCTCTCTCTTCACCATCTTTATTTTCTCTCTCTCTCTCTCTCTTCACCATCTTTATTTTCTCTCTCTCTCTCTCTTCACCATCTTTATTTTTTCTCTCTCTCTCTCTTCACCATCTTTATTTTTTTTCTCTCTCTCTCTTCACCATCTTTATTTTTTCTCTCTCTCTCTCTTCACCATCTTTATTTTTTCTCTCTCTCTCTCTTCACCATCTTTATTTTTTCTCTCTCTCTCTCTTCACCATCTTTATTTTTTCTCTCTCTCTCTCTTCACCATCTTTATTTTTTCTCTCTCTCTCTCTTCACCATCTTTATTTTTTCTCTCTCTCTCTCTTCACCATCTTTATTTTCTCTCTCTCTCTACCATCTTTATTTTCTCTCTCTCTCTACCATCTTTATTTTCTCTCTCTCTCTCTCCACCATCTTTATTTTCTCTCTCTCTCTCTCCACCATCTTATTTTCTCTCTCTCTCTCCACCATCTTATTTTCTCTCTCTCTCTCCACCATCTTTATTTTCTCTCTCTCTTCACCATCTTTATTTTCTCTCTCTCTTCACCATCTTTATTTTCTCTCTCTCTCTCTCTCTCTCTCTCTCTCTCTCTCTCTCTCTCTCTCTCTTCACCATCTTTATTTTCTCTCTCTCTTCTCCATCTTTATTTTCTCTCTCTCTTCTCCATCTTTATTTTCTCTCTCTCTTCTCCATCTTTATTTTCTCTCTCTCTTCTCCATCTTTATTTTCTCTCTCTCTTCTCCATCTTTATTTTCTCTCTCTCTTCTCCATCTTTATTTTCTCTCTCTCTTCTCCATCTTTATTTTCTCTCTCTCTCTCTCTCTCTTTACCATCTTTATTTTCTCTCTCTCTCTCTCTCTACCATCTTTATGTTCTCTCGCTCTCTCTTCACCATCTTTATTTTCTCTCGCTCTCTCTTCACCATCTTTATTTTCTCTCGCTCTCTCTCTTCACCATTTTTATTTTCTCTCTCTCTCTCTCTCTCTCTCTCTCTCTCTCTTTCTCTCTCTTTCTTCACCATCTTTATTTTCTCTCTCTCTCTCTCTCTTCACCATCTTTATTTTCTCTCTCTCTCTCTCTCTCTCTCTTCACCATCTTTATTTTCTCTCTCTCTTCACCATCTTTATTTTCTCTCTCTCTTCACCATTTTTATTTTCTCTCTCTCTTCACCATTTTTATTTTCTCTCTCTCTTCACCATCTTTATTTTCTCTCTTCACCATCTTTATTTTCTCTCTTCACCATCTTTATTTTCTCTCTCTCTTCACCATCTTTATTTTCTCTCTCTCTTCACCATCTTTATTTTTTCTCTCTCTCTTCACCATCTTTATTTCTCTCTCTCTCTCTCTCTTCACTATCTTTATTTCTCTCTCTCTCTCTCTCTCTTCACTATCTTTATTTCTCTCTCTCTCTCTCTCTTCACTATCTTTATTTCTCTCTCTCTCTCTCTCTTCACCATTTTTATTTCTCTCTCTCTCTCTCTCTCTCTCTCTCTCTCTCTCTCTCTTTATCTCCTCTCCTGTTGGTTTTTTTTTCTTCTATTCTTACCTGTTTTTTCCCCCTCTTTCTCTTGATGTCACTTCTCTTTTCCATATTTTCTGTTTTTTTGTATCCTATTTGGTCTCCTTTTTCTTTTTTGACCATGTTTCTCTCTCTCTCTCTCTCTCTCTCTCTCTCTCTCTCATATGCTGTCTTCTGGTTTTTAATCATGTCTGAATTCTCATTATCTATCTCTATTCTTTTTCATTAACATTCTCTTTTCATCTAATTTATTTGTACTTGGAACACATTGAAGCTTTCTTTGCTTTTTTTTAAATTGGAAATGCTGCTACCAGCTGTAAATTAATTAGGCAAATGAATGAGAAATGAATAAACACATGATTAGCTTGCTATACTTATCAAAACAGACCAATTGGTTGAGGTGTGAAGGCAAAGAGGGCAGAGGCCAGCCAAAATGATATTGGAAGTGGCATAGACATCTGTGACCCTCTTCCTCTTTGATTACCTTGATTGCAGAAAAAATCTTTATTGGAATATCTAAGAGAAATTCAGTGGCTGAATTTTCATAAAAAATGCATCCATTATAGCCTCACTGATTTGATTTGATTTTTTTCCCCCTTTGCATCAAAGTGAAGTTCTCACAGAACAAATGCTCTTTCCTAAACTCATTTTCACATCGATATAAATGATACACTTTTTCAAAACATACACCTGTTAACTTATGCATTTCAAATGGCTGTTTTGGGAAACAAGTAGAATTTTACTTTGCATTGCGTACAAATACATTCTTTTTTTACTTTAATACATTTATTTTTAGCTTTCTTATTAGATGACCTGTGAACCCACTGGGTTTTTATTGTGGCAATAGTTCTTGATATTGATACTTCTTTTTAAAAAAGAGTGAAGGATTTTGATTGCCATTTCTTGGTTATTTCCATCATATCCCAGATTTGAATGATTAAAAAAAAATAACATTTAGCAAGGATACAACCTATAAAAAATTATCTTACAGTTGCAAATTGGACTGGAAATTGCTTTATTCTTTTAAGTTTAAGCATTTTAGGTGTATTGTTCTAATAAGTTTTGTGATGCACCATTTTTGCTTGCTTATGTACAAGCATAACGAATATATTAGTATGTTTTTATGTAATATATTCTCAATTGTAGATTCACAATTGTAAACTTTTTGGTTGAATGTATTTTTTTCTTAGTGTCCATCATTTATATACACTCTGATGAGGCAAAACATTGACCAGTGATATTTGTCAAGTATGTAGCCTCGAGTATTTTTTGATGTGTTGTATGTTAGTGTTATAGACAAAAAGAAAGATTTTAAGTTTTTTTGGCAAAGACCAAATTGTTATGGTCAGAATATTTCTGAAATTACATGGCTTATGGAGTGCTCCTATTCAACTGTGTTGAGTACCTATTGGTAGTGGTCTAATCACCAGGTGCCAAAGCAAAACACCTATGTGATCAGTGGTTGGAGTCACAACACAGTACATTGATTCTTGATATTTATTCAACCTCTCACCAGGTAGGATTTGACACAGTCATTTAAATGTGAGGAGCCATTCAGACTGATGCTTGGTCATCATAAAAGATGTTTGATACCATCAGCATTCCCTTATTGGAGTGTCTCAGGTGCCAAGCAATGAATTCAACCCTGCAAAGTAGGTATTGCCTTGGGAGGATGGCTCCGTTGTACATTGATTCTTATGTATAGAGCTGTTTAGTTGCAGACCAATTACAGTATCAATGGCTATTTGAAAACACCTTTAATAAGAGATACATGGTTGATCAATGGCTCAGCACCACAGTTGCTATGCAAATTAGTTAACAGCTTATCCATTTTTTTTCTATTTACAGAGGTGGAAACAAGATCTTTGAAAATCTTTGGTGCTCAGTTAAATGTTTTAAAAGGGGTAAGAGCTGAGTTTAGTGCTACATGCGAAGGCATCCTTAAAAGGAATGCAGATGAAATCTAAGCAGTTTTTGAAACAGTCTTGCTTCCTCCATGACACCCCACATTAAACCAAACTTTGTGTCTAGTTTTGGCCTCATGGGGGAGTCAAATAAGTACACCTATTAAATGTTTTAGTATCTTTAAAGAGGCTGGGGGCACCTCTTTTTGTTAAAACATCAACCTTATGTTCTTGTGAAATTCAGGAAAATTAATGTGTTGAAGCCAGTTTTTTTCCTTTCTGATTATTTGTTATCAAGGAGTTAAAAAATAAAAAAAGAGAAAGACCTCCCTTATTAAAAAAAAACATTAGGAAATTCTATAGAAGTACTGAAAAGTTCTTGGCCTAACCAAGAAGAAAATTATCAAGAGCTATAAGACATGCATACTATTTGATACATTTATGCCGGACACCTCAAGTGGTGCAATAGTTAGGAAGCAAGATTAGTAGACCATTGTTAGTGAGTTCAATTCTCACTGGGTGTCTTATATTTCTAGTCTTGAGCCACAACTGATATAAGTTTAATAAATAACTATTTGACATAATTATCCTGAAGTTCAACACATCTCTAAAGTTTGTTTAACTTATCAGAAAAAGAAAATAATACTATTCCTTTCTTGGTTGAATCAAGACCTTTTCCATACTCTCTTCATACATTGAGGTATGTTATTGCCTTTAACTTAAAATAGGAATATATTCCCCTCCACTTCTAGTAATTTGGTTCATTTTTTTCTGGAGCATATGAATCCTTTCATCAAGGTCTCTGTCCACATGGTCTTTTCTGGGCAAATATTTAACCCATGTAGATATTGATTTGCCAGAGAGCATATAATGTCTGACTCTGAAAAGCTTTAGTACATCACCATAAAATTTTTTTCCTGCTTTCAATAATAAACATTTGAACATTGATCAAGGAAAAAGTTCTGATTTCCTGATTTTTCATTGGGTTTTTCTGCCTGACCAGTTTTGTATTTGCATCAATCACAAAATGCAATCAGTGTTCACTCAACCTTTCACAGATATTGATGGTGTAGGATTTCAGACTACAATCTTTATACTGGCCAAATGGTAGCATCTTTTACTTCACTTCAACTTGGTTTGCATATTATAAGTATGTGTGTGAGTGAGAGGGGGAAGGGCTAAGCCTCCTCTTCCTAGACTCTTAGGAGGATCATTCAAGAAAAACAGTTTCTGTTCAAAGAATTAGATGTTATTTTTACTTGATTTGTTCAATTTGGGATTACGGGAAAAATGTTGCTTTTTTTAAAAGAATTTTTTTTATTAATAATACAAAATGTATTTCTATTTCTGTGCATAATATTGTGATCCTGTTGACTTAACTAAATTGTTTAAAATTTTTTTTTTTTTTTTTTTTTTTTATGACTACCACTTGGTACTTTGATTTTACAGGAAAATATGTGATTTTATTATTCTCTTAAAAATGATTCGAAAAAGACAAAACAAAATTAGTTTAATATATTATATTTCTTACCTCCTGAATAATTTGATTTTTAAATGTGTTTGATTTTTAAGAAAGATTTCATTTCATTGATATGCTATCAAAAAACCAAAAGGCTGAAGTGTAAAATTTAAAATTAATTTATTTCTAAGTCTAAAATATGAGCCACCAAAATAGCTGAATGGATTGTAAATTATAAAACTGTTTCTAATTTTGATTGCTCTCTCTCTCTCTCTCTCTCTCTCTCTCTCTCTCTCTCTCGTATTAGCCATATGTAATTAAATCCAATAGATTTCTGATATGACTATAAAGGCTCATCTGAGAATTGGCCACATGAAACTCAGTCATGTGTTTTTATACTATTTTATTTTATTATTGAAATATTGTGATATTGCTCTGCATTTTTGTGTATAAAACAGTGTTTCATTAATTTAAAATCCCTTTTAGGAGTAAATTTTAGTTTTGTGTGTGTTACAGTAAAGCAATGAGCATCTTGATGGGAAGATTTCAAAACCCAAATATTCATAACTGCCAAGGATGTTTTGGGTGTGTGAAAGGGAAACCCCCAAAATTGGTTTAAGGTTAATTGTCAGGAAATTGATGCTTTTGGAAGGAAGTGGTTCCTCTACCAAAACACTCTCTACACAAATCTCTCTGAGAAAGCAAAAAAGAAAAAAGGGCATCCAAGCTTGTAAGAAATTCTAATTTTTTGTACAAAAGCATTTGCAAGAGATTCAAAACCAGTTGTAGCAAGATGGGATGTATGCTGCATAAACTGCAACAGAATCAAAGTACTTTTTACAACCTTATTAAGGACTTGTATGATCTGAAGCAAGATTCTTTCACTCTTTTTTTTTAAATCAAAAGATGGTCATACAACTTTGAAAAGATTCAGGAAAAATAGTGTGAATATTATAAAGATTTGTTTAATCATCAAACAAATGTGGACAAATCTATTCTTAGCTGCATTGAACAGAATGAAACTTTTAATTCTTTGAACGATGTTTCATCTGAAGGTGAGGTCTAAGTTGTTGTCAAACAGATAAACAACAAAATCTTGGTCTGTTTGTCAGTAGTTGAAATGAAGGTTTTCTTGGGCCATTTTCCTCATGCTTGGAAAGCATTTGATCAATAAATTAACCTTAAGAGGATTGAAGCACTTATAGCATAACGGTTTTCATTGTAGGAAATGGACATGGCCACTCAAGTTCAAATCCTGGATGAGGCTGTTTGTATTTCAGATGGTGCTAATAATCTTTGGAAAAGTATGAATCTAATTATCCCCCCCCCTCAGTTATGGGAAAGTAGTAGAACAAACTGGGCTCTTTAATCTTAGTATGGCACCAGGTCTCAAAGAAAGAAAACTCTGAATTCAAACAAGTTGTACTCATTTAAAAGAAACTGACCTTGTGTCACATCCTGCTTGTGGTGGAGGTGGGGTTGGGTAAATACGACACTACACCGATGATTATATATGACATGCTCATAATCAACCTTATATTGAACCATCTATCTTTGTTGAAGCTACTTTACTCTCTTGTTTATCTTGGAAGCAGTAGATTATTGTCTTGAAAAGAAGATAACTTACTGCATTGAGAAGGCATTAAGTTCCTTCTCAAAATTTGAAGACCATGTCACATCAAAGCATACCATAAAGTGGGGAACAAAATTTTTGTCTATAGAGCTTGTGTTCTAACTACTCTTCACTATGCCAAGACCTGGACTATAAACTGGCACCGAATTGGTGTTTTTGAGTAATCCCATCAAGGGTGTTTGCAACACATTTTTTGAATCAAATGGGAATCACGTACCCCTGATACTGAAGCTCTGCAAAGATCAAATTTACCGAGTATACAATTTGATCATTAAAATCTGCCTCTATTGATCTGGTCTTCTTGTTTATATGGAAGACATTAATTTGAAAAATAATTTTTTTTAGGGTAAGCTGAGTACTGGTAAAAGAAATCCATCAAAGCATAAGCTCAGCTACAAAGACTTCCAAGGAAATGCAAAATTAATGTGGAAGATTAGGAGGTTGTTACCAGAAACAGACTGAGTTAGTACCACATCATTCACTGAAATTATGAAAATGAACATTCTAGCATTCTGTTCACAAGAGTAAACATGTTCTAGCCCAAAGTAATTACCAGCAATATGTCTGTAGTTTTTACCAAAAACTGTCTGTCATTCACTGGAATTAAGTCACATGTGCACACATTCTGAACCAATTAGTTATTTGTCCCATGTTTCTATTGAAAAAGTGATTGGCAATGTTCAGTCAGTGGTAGAGTGACCACTCTCTCACTAACTTACAGAAACATCTTAGTGTACATTGAAAGTGATTGTTGACATAAAGTGCAGAAGTTGGTTGCATATTCTTTCTATCTATCTATATCTATATATATCTATATAAAACACACACACACACCAAAAATGATCATAGTGAGATTTCTATTAGTGCTACATTTAAATGTTCTAGCTCAGAATAAAACAATTTCCATTACTATTTGCAACTGAATGATAATTTTATGAGTTCTATATTCACAAGTCATTTTTTAATCCTCCAGATTCTCAATATAATTAAAATCTTTCTCTTTGTAAATAGAAGCATTGATATCATCATGGACCAGTGTTACAATGGGAACCCCTGAAAATAAAACTTGAATCAATGATTATAATTCAAATACGTCTGCATAATGTCATTCAACTGATTTGACAACCTTCATCAATGGTTGAAAACTGTCATCATAGTGTATAGGGAGGGAGAGGAAGGCTACTTCTGGTCAGACCACACAACTTTGTCAGATTACTGAACAAGTGAATATTCCCTCCTATTACTTGTGTATGTTGCTTGGTAGAAAGCTAAGGAGTGATACTTTGATCCAAGGCAGAGTGCATCAATACTCTGATTCGAGCTAGAAGTGCCAATTCATACATAAATGATCCTATCATTTTAGGCTAGTACTATTTTAATGATTTTTAGAAGTTCTATATTTATCCTGACAGTTGGATCCTAACTTGATACTTCCCCTTAGTAGTAATAATAAATAATATTTATTTTTCATGAATTTTCTGTTCTTCCAATATGTATTCTATATAAATCAGTTAAATAGTTTTCTTTCTTTTTCTTTCTTTTTTTTTTTTTGTTTGTTGAGTTGTAACCTTTGACACATGCGAGCAACACCTACTTATTAAAGGAGAATAATTAGGTTCTTAATAAAAGGCCTAATTTAACTCATCAAGGGCATTTGCTTAAATAGTTAATTGCCCATAATGTCGTGTTTAGATTCTATGTGAAGACTAGGACTTAAATGGCTGCGTCAAAGCAGCTTAGAAAACTGAATGCTTTGCTGTTTGGCAAAAGAAACCTGATAGCTGCCTTGGTGAATTGAAATCTCTTTCTGACATTTGTTGACATCTGAAGCCTTGGATTAGGAATTCTGGGAAGCAGTACCATTACTGTTACTGCCATTTGCCATGTTGTAACTATGGAAATCATCAGTGAGAGAAAGAAGTGTAGCAATGGTGCGGATACGTTCCATTGCACAAACTGATGATTAAAACCATGACATGACAACCAGTCAAAGCATTAGAAGGCTAGAAAGCATTGAAAACAAAAACAATGTTTATCTAGGAACTGAATTTTAGCTTTTGTTTTGCTTCTTTGTGGGATTTTATTATTTTTCTTTTTTCTTTTTAAAATTTTTTAAAAAATGGTTTTGAATAAAACCTTAGGTAAATAATAATGCGGTAAAGATCTTTTTTTTTATTGACCATACCCTCCCTTATTCAGTTTTTTTACTCTGCCAGTATGAAAGATTAGTTTGAATGATACTGATAACTGATGCTAATATGATGGAGTTCTAATGTATCCCTAATGAAAAAAAGAAGAGATCTGACACTAGTTCTGTGTTTCCTACTACATATAGTAATTTTTTTTTACTTCAATAACTCTGTTTTGATAAAATTTTATCCATTTATATTATTATTATAAGCTGTGTGTTAATTCAGAAACAGAACTTGATACATTCTAAAAGCACTTATAATATTGTTCAAAAAGGTGTAGAGACAATTTCAATCCAATTCATTGGCTCAAATTGGAGCCAGGATTTGACAAAGACAGGTTTCTCCAGGTAGAGCAATAGACACTCTAACAAGGATGATATACTGAACATTTTTGTAATTAATTTTGACTTGTATTTTCTGTTATCTTTTAAAAACATTTTATTTGCTTTTTTATTACAATTTACTCAGGTCTACAACTGCAAAAAGCAATGCATATTGTAGACCATGATAAGAGATCTTGGTGATACTCAAACTCATGTGTTTCTTTTGCCTTAAGGAAGCCTGGTTATTCATACCAGCTGCTTTGCTAGTTAAGCTACAAAAGTAGTTGATATTGAAGAAGCCTAAATCATACAAGGATCATTGAAAAAGTCTTAAGCTTCACCCAGAAAGAAAATCTATAGCTGAGTATTTTCATTGTGGCAACACACTACCACTAAAGTAGAAAAACTAATTCAGATTTCTGTCTTAATTTTTGTGCTGTTGAGGCCCATACAAAGTCGAGTGGTATGCAACAAACCTAAAATCTGGGTGAGGCTTAGAACTTTTTTAATGATCCTTGTACTTATAAACCCATTCCTTACTACATCTTGAGTCTCTTGGCATAACTGTTCTTGTTTTTATATACTAGTAGTGTTAACATTTTTTAAACAATGATTGATAATGCTTCATCTAAAAAATAAAATGTAATAAGTTTGCTTTTTTTTCAATTTATTTTACAAGAAACACTTCAGCATAATCTCTGAAATGGAAGAAACTAACCATATATAAAATATACAAGGTTAAAAAAAATATCAAGACTGAAACTGTATTTACTAAAACAGGAATGAACAATTAACAAACTGTTAATTTTCTTCAAAATAGTCCATTTGACATTCAATACATTTATTTCATCAAGTTTTTTATTGGTCAAAGCATCTCTGAAACTTCTCTTCTGATATGGTATAAAATTTCTGTTATGCTTCTTTTAATGTCCTCAAATCTTTTTAGACAGATTTTCAGTTTAAGAAACAAGAAAAAGTTGTATAGAGCTAGGTCTGCTAAGTATGGAGGGTCCTGCACTTGCACAATTCTGTATTTTACCTAAAACTGATGATAAAGAATTGGCACTGACTTATCAAGATTACTGTCTAGACATTCTCACTACCATGGAAGTTGCTTGACTATACACATCTTTATTTAAATCTTAGATAATAAGATTTTAACATTTTGGTATTGATACATTTATTATCATACCTTTTATAATGTGAAAAATACATTTGTTTACAGCTGGTGACCTTTATCAAGTTCTCTACAGAGATTCCTTTTTTTGATATGGTATGAGGCGTCCCTGTTATATTTTTTTAATGTCTGCAACATCCTTAATTAGATGAGTTTTCAGTATAGGAAACAATAAAATAGTATATAGAATTTGGTCTGAAGATTATTGGTTTAGTTTAATTTTATGGTATATCAACCATTGTAGGTTATTTAATCCCAAATCTAGTTTATTAGACATATGTGATTTGTAAACATGAATCAACAAAGTTAAATGTTTCCAAGTATTGCTATGTATCGCTAACAATTCAATTAAACATTAGTCATTTGTTTATGCACAGTTAAAGGATCAAACAGTTCTATTTTAAACTATTCATTTTTGCATAAGTCATTTGTTTGCACTCAGTTTAAATGTCAAACAGCTCTATTTGACCCATAGATAGGACCCTATAGCAATGAAAGAGTACTCTACATTCCCTAAAGCTCCAGCATTACTGGAACCTCACCCTCAAATTGTTTAATGTCATATCTCAGACACTCATTGAAGGGGTCTTACCCCTCTGCAGAGATACATACAGTTAGTGTATTCTACAGCCCCAACCGACTGGGCTGGAGATTATTGGAAGGTGCTGCATTTACATAATCTTATGTTTTTTTGGGTAAAAAAAATCAAGACTGGCTTTTTAACTCTTTCTAGACATCTAGGCATAATTACTATTATATAAGTTGCTCTGCTGTACATACATCTTGATTTAGATTTTAAAATCATTTAAAAATGTAGTCTCAATACTTTTTGATCACAACCCATAATAACCGATATTCTCTAATATAATGGATACAAGTGTAAATATGAGGTATTGGGTTAAATTCTATAATCTGTAATTAAATATTCACTGCTATTAATGTAGGTCAATATGTGTAGGCATATGCCTATTGGTGTCTGTTATATGATGGTGGTTAGCCAGCTAGTAAACAATTGCTAGTGTATTGAATTAGATCCTCACTGATTGCTCTGTTGAATACTAAGCTTAGTACACGTGCCTAATAACATGTGGTAACAATGTTTGTACTGTGAATCTTTCTGAGTAAATAATTTGAACATTCATAGACATTCAAAGAATAAAATGTAAAGGTTAATTGCTCTATACATAAAATCACAAGAAAAAGTGTATTATACCTATTTAGTTTATTGTTTATAATTTTGCGAAGGGTCATTAGGTAATTCTAAGAATTATTTTAACAATTGAACTTGTTACAGAAATTTGAATATCATTATAAAGTTGTGAGGACTTTTGTAAACTAACTAAAAAATCAAATAATATTCAATGGCCTGCCTTTCCACCTAATTAATACTACCTGATATTTTTGCTGTGATAAAACTTTCATTTTTTTTTCTTTTAGTTATGACTGTTCTGATCTCTGAATGATAAACTGAATGTGAATTTAGTAAAAATTTTGATAATTCAAAAGTCCACACTTATCTGTTCTGTTTACTAATAAAACTTGGTTTCACAAAAGGACTCGTTTATTTTTCATAACTACAACGATAATAACTAAGCTCACAGAAAAAAGGTGAAGTGTGTATTTGAATATTTTAATCCTTTTCATATGTTGGTTACCTCTAAAAAAAAAAAAAATTGGTTAAAGAAATTAACTTTCAAAATATATCTAGGAATTAATGAAATGGTCCTTTGTCTATGCTCAATGTAGTATCTGTGCACTCTAATTTTGTATTTTAGCTCTGCCAGCAGGAATACACTGACTGTATTCCCTGCAGATAGGTATGACCCTTCCCTAAAAAAAAATGTGGGTATCCTTGGTATGACACTAAACTACATTTGATGATGAGACTCCATTTCTGGAGCTCTTGGAAGTGTGGAGTACCCCTTCATCCTGGAGCTGTAGTACCTGTGAGGATCCCCTCTATGGTTCAAATAAATCTGTTTGAGCTTTATCTATATTTTATAGGACCATGTGCAAATGCCAAAGATGTGAATATGTACATATGATGAACCTGATTTGCCAACTTCTAGGCATAAAATAACCCTAGACAGGTTGATATGCTTATAAAATAAATCTATCAAATCTTAGTATTACCAAGTTACTTTTACTATGGTGTTCAAGCATAAGAATGCTTACCTTCAGTACTGCCTTAGCCACCAAAATTATGGCATCACTCTTGGTTGGTGGCTGATGAGGACAGGGTATCTCATGTGTTCCCACACGTTGTATGATAAAAAATGAAAAATTTGGTGTTCAAGTATCAGAATGTTTGCCTCCAAGTCTGATCTTCTAATCAAGATATGATTTACATGTTTGCTTTAGCATAATAGAAGTAACAGATAAAGAAACATTCAGAAAAAAGTTACACTGTTCATGATTATATGATTATTAGTACATGGCATAACAAATTTAGCTTACTGTATTTTTAATCAAGATTGAAAGCATTTTGAAGGTTGGTGAGTTTAAAAAGTGCTAATTTTATTGATGAATTATGAAGTAGATTGTAAGAGTAATAATTTGTATTCTCATTTAATGAAGTGCTATTCTCTCATATATTCATTTGTTGATAATTTGTTTAAATTATTATCCTAGTTTTTTGTTAATACAATGTTTTAGTTTGTTATGTTAATATTAAATCTGATCACTTTTCCTCTCTAAATTGATGTTATAATGTTCAGATAGGGAATTTCTAAAATATACTAGGTGTATTCAAAAAGTATCAAGACTGAAAATATGTATCAAACTAGAAATGAATAAAGTTTTAATTTTCTTCAAGGCTCTCTACATAGCATTAAAAATATTTATTTCAGTGAATTTTCCATTAGTTGAAGCATCTGAAATCCTCATTTTGATATGGTGTGAAGCTGTGTCATCATATTTCTTTTAATATCCTTCATGTCCTCAAATCTTATTCCGGAGACAAATTTTTACTTTAAACTAGGTCTAGTGAATATAAAGGGTGCTGCACTGGCATAATCCTGTTTTTTTGCTAAAAATATTTGGTTAAAAAAAGTATTTAGACTGGCTTCATAATTTTTTTTCAAATTAGTAATGATTCATTAACACTTTATCATAAATTGCTCAGTTGTATACATATTCATTTGAATTTTTAAATTAATAAAAATTACGAGCTTCAATCTTGATAATTTTTTATCATATTTCTTCTTTTTTTATTTTATTTAAAAAGACTATAGCATCATTTAAAAAGTATGGCTATTAAAAGCAACTATCATTTGATGAAAGGTGGAAATTAACTAGTTAAAATTTGTTAAACATAAATTTGTGGCAGAGAAATGGTCTGATGATAGAATAGACCCTTAAATTATGGTAATACCTATTAAAGCTTGAATCATTAACATGGGGGAAAAAATGGTAATTCAAAGGTTAGAATTTAGAGCTGATTATAGGATTTCAAAACAGGAGGTAAACTTGAATCACTTGCTCTTAATTCTGTGTGAAAAGATAGGTATACCAAAATTTCAAATCGCATTGAAAATAGATAAAACTGGGTATAAACCTGAGGATAGTTTTGAAAAAAATTCTGTATCTACTTTATAAAGCTTATCTTTTTATTTCCCAAATGTCTTGTTCAGCTGTCATCAACTAACTCAGTAATATCTAAAGCTATGACCACTAAATTTTCTGTTATTAATAGAAACCCAGGGTGATGATTTTAACATTAATTTTTTAAAGGTCCTAAAGTTTTTAGTAAAGGGCTTGATATAATACTAAACTGGACTCTTATTTTGTGCCTACCGTGGTGTAATGGTTATCGTTGTAGGAAATGGACACGTGACACGAATTCAAATCCTGGACCTGACTGATTGCATTTCACATTGCACTAATACCCTTGGGAAAGGGATGAATCCAATTATTCTCCCTCCAGCTATGGGTAAATAGTAGGACAGACTGGGTTCTTCAGCCTTGGTGAGGCAACTAGTCTAGAAGGAAAACTCTGAATTCAAACCTGTTAAACTCCGCTTAAAAATTAACCTTATGTCATATCCCGCCTGAGCGGAGGGGTTGGTAAATAGGACCAGGTTAGCTAAACCAAACTTAATTTAACCTTATAAAATAGGAAGTGCTCATGTTGCAATAGTTATTATCATGGGAAATTTACTCTGTGACCCTAGATCAAATCCTGAACAAGTCTGTTTGCATTTTACATAAGGTTAATACTCTTGGTAAATGTATGAATGCAACTCCTCTCCCTGCAGCTATGAATAACTAGAGACTGGGCTCTTTAACCTTGTTATGGTGACTTGTCCAGGAAAAGGAAAACTCTGATTTCAGTCCAGTTGTAGACCTGGAGAGGGATGGGCTCGTTCAGGCTATTCTTGCTCAAGACATGCTATGTGAATAGCACCAAAAACCATGTTATAGGACTAGTGAAGAGACAGCTGAAAATGTCTGAACCAGAAACTAATTATGGCTTTCCCTTCACGATAACTTTATTCCTGTCACTAAAAAATTAAAACTTTTTGGTGTTGCATTTACATTTGTTAAATGAGCTGTAGTCATCAGGGGACTGTAAAGATTAAACTCTTGATGACATTTATTAACTTATAAGTCATCACAAAATAGTTTGGTTTTACCATCTTAAGATCTTTGCTATAGGTTGGGTTTTCAACTCGTAATAATATTTACCTGAAGAATATCTTTTTATGATCAGATTGTAATGATAAACCTGTCGGAACAACTTCATCTCTACTGCACTTACCTCTGAGTGTAATGGTAAGGGCTGTGTGTATGTATATATTTAAACTAATACTTTAGAAAAGAGAAGTACTGCCAGGTTGTAATCAAATACAACAAATATGATGCACCAACGACCCTCTTGAGGGTTAAGATAATTACAGCTATTAATGTTGCAATGGGGAGTGTGGAAAGCTAATTCGAAACAGATTAGATTTAATTTTCATCACTTGCACTTTTCTCTTTCCTGCCAAATTAGAACTGACCTTTTCGTGTCAATGCTACTCTTGAATTTAGCTTGCCTGTGGAACTTGGTGGTAAAGTATTGGACTGTATGCTGCAAGGCTTGATATTTCAACTATCTATACCAAGATGATGAGACCCCCCCCACCTTTTAAAATTTTTTTAAGGCATTTATCAGAAGATATAAAGCCTGGCATCTTTACTAGGTATAATAACTGGTGGATAAACTAAATATTGACTTCCTATTGGTTGTGCATAGATGGTATCTCCTGCGGAAGAGTATGATCCCCTACAAAAAAAGTCTTGGGTATGATATTAAACTGCATCTAGTGGTGAAGCTCTAGTTATGATGCTCTGGGGACTGTGGAGTACTCTTTCTTTGCCTTTACTCCCAGGTTCATTCTGACCTGGAGTGGTAGTACTTATTTTGAAAATTGTTAATATTTGATAAAAATACTTGAAACCATATAACTGTGTGCAAAGAAATGATGACACAAAAATGTTAATGTCAACATACAATGAATGCAATTACCTAACCTGTTGGCATAAAATTGTTATATAATTGTGAAGGGATTTTTTTAACATTATCATTTTTCGTTTTATATATCTTACCTTTCGGTTTAGTTAGGCTGAGAACCTTTCGGCTTAGTGCATGGGTTAGTTAGGTGCACACATTGAGTGCAGGTGTTCATGCGGGGAGGATGTGACAATCACAGATGTCCCAATAAAAACCCCAGACTGGGGATGTGAATGACGTCATGCTCAGAAGCGGTGGGCTGAGGATTTTGGAATTTGAAAAAGACAGTGAGTTGAGATTTGACGCTAGAGGAAGGAAGTTGATTTTCGGAGCTCGCGGCGGGGTGCTGCACGTGGTGGGGTCAGATAGAAAAGTCAGTGTAGAAAGAAATTGTCTCCCTCTCCTCATGTCGGAAAACCTTAAACCCAAAAAGGTAAATAAAAGTTTCGTACCTGAACCAAAAAAGAGAGTTGTAAGTGTTTTGAGTGTTTTTGGATTCCTATATGCGTATGAACATTATACGTGCATGAACATTATGAACATTTTATGCATGTTCGTATCTTGGTCATATATTTTTGGATCTACATGTTATAAAATAATCCAAATTGGGTTGAAATCTCATTAAAATCAATCAGCTTATTGAAAGAAAATCAACTAAGGAGATGTGTATAATTGGGATGTATGAACATTTGAAATTGAAATCATGAAAGAGTTTTAGATCATCAGGGATACCACAATGATCAACTAGTTTAAAAATCATAAACTCTGTAAGACAAAATACGGACAGGAACTGATGCAGTTTAGTTTTATATCAAACTCTTGATAAACAGTTAAAATAGTTGGCAAGTCATTGTTGGAGCTCTTTAGAGTCTATTGGAGCAAGTGTTCTTAATTTGAGTTCTGAAAATTAATACAAAACTGATACACAGTAGCCTCTTGAGAAATTTCATTTTGAATAGATCTTGTCTGTCCACCTTCTGTGTTCACATCTGCCTGTAAGGTCCTTAAAATGTCCTGTTATCAGAACTGTAAAATCCAGCTGTAAAAATCCAGCTGTAAAATCCCCTTTGTAATTTTCATTGATGATTCAAGAGAATGATTCATTTGTATAATGCTGCTCACCTCTTGTTGGCTTTGGACTTGGCTGTCTTCCAAAAAGTAGCACTACTTCTGTCCCATAATAGTTATGTTTATTGCATGAAATTTATATGCAAATGTAACAACTATTTTGGGACAAAATATTATTAAGAAAAATATAGCTCAGAGATTCAAATAGAAAACAAATCTGTTTTATTTATTTTTATTTTTTAGTGAAGACTGTTTTCAATTCCATTTGCTTAAAATTAGTATGGATTTAAAAAAAAAATTTTTTTTATATGTATTGCACAGAACAAACAATGTCATCTAGTGCTGAGTGTGAAAGTTTTTCTTGCTTTAATGGATATCCTGGTGTTAGACATAAAATGAAAATAAAACTGCCAAGATGTAGAAATAACATGAAATTTTAGCTATAAACCTAAAGTAAAAATTCATATGCCAACTGTTTGAAGCTTGTGAAATAACAAATGCATAAAACAATTGATAATAGTTGAATGATGGGTTGATTTAAAATGTGTGTCAATATGTCTAGAGTTATTTTATGCCTAGAGGTTAGGGAATCACATTCATTGTATGTTCATATTTACATTTTTTTTGTGTATTTGTTTCCTTATCTACCCCTCCAACCTGGTCATTTCAGATACAAATAATTTTTAAACAGATCTATTTGATTCATAGAGGTGACCCCTAACAGGTGCTTCCACTCCACGTCAGTGGACCTAGGAGTAATGGCAATGAAGGGGTACTGCATACTCCTAAGAGCTCTAGAAATGGAGCCTCACTATCAGATGCAATTTACCCAGGACAGCTTTTTTTGGGGGGGGAGCTCTTGCCCCTCTGCAGGGAATACAGTCTACATATTCTAAACTTTGATAACAGCTAATACATGTAAATGGAGGTAAATAAAGATTTGATATGATAAATAGAATAAGAATATTCAGCATAGGAAAAAAAAAAAAAAGAAAGAAAAATGCTTACTGAGAGTAAAGTATTCTTTTCGAGGATGTTTTGGATCTTAACCCCTCAAAGCCTATAAGCCTAATATTTCAGGCTAACCACTGTTTTATTATGCACTGTAAGCCTAATATTTCAGTCTGAAGGAGATTATATCAAACATTAATTTTAAATCTTAACATAATGATTATGGAATGAAGAATGGGGTAGCTTTAAACAAAGATGTCTGCACCTTGAAATGAAGTTTGATTGGGTTTTTTTTTTTTTTTTTTTTTTTTTTTTTTTGACACTGGATGCTGAGTGATAGCTGATATTGATGGATGGTGAGAGTCAAAGAAATCTATGCCATCATCATGACTTGATAATTTTTATTTCATTAATCTATTGATGAAGTAGATTGGCAGAGTGATAATTTGTATTCTCATTTAATGAAATGCTGTTCCCTTACATATTCATTTGTTAATAATTTGTTTAAATTATTATCTTATTTTTTTTTTTTTTTTTAAATACAGTGTTTTGGCTTGTCAGTTGATAATATGGTCACTTTTTCTCTTTAAAATGATGTTGCAGTGTTTACATATATTGAGTTTTTAGAATATACTAGTTGTGTTAGGATTATTAAGAATGAAGCTGTATTTACCAACCAGAAATGAACAATGAATAAAGTGTTAATTTTCTTTAAGATTGTCCCTTTGGTATTTAACACACTTCAGTGAGTTTTCTATTAGTCAAAGCATCTATCTGAAATTATTATTTTGATATGGTGTGAAGCTGTCTTATCATATTTCTTTTGGTGTCTTCCATTGCTTCAAATCTTATTCTTGAGACAAATTTTCAATTTAAGCTAGGTGAGGGTCTGGTGAGTATGGAGAGAGAGGTGCACTTGCATATACTCTCATATTTTGCTAAAAATATGTTAAAAGTATTTAGACAGACTTCATGATTAATTAACATCTTTAAGCTCATAAACCCAATATTTCAGGCTAAGTACTATTTTAATATGCATTATAAACCTAATATTTTGAGCTCAGGGAGATCATGTTAATTATAAAGCTCTTATAATGACCACAAAATGACTGACAAGATAGCTTTAAACAAAGATGTCTGCATCCTGAAGTGAGTTTTGAATGTATTTTATTCTTAATATTTTCTATTTGTGAATCTT
The DNA here is from genome assembly GCA_963585895.1 of Sepioteuthis lessoniana. NCBI lineage: Eukaryota > Metazoa > Mollusca > Cephalopoda > Myopsida > Loliginidae > Sepioteuthis > Sepioteuthis lessoniana. The sequence goes on from CAUZXS010006437.1 coordinate 117,276, forward strand.
GTAAGTTCAGATACAATATAAAGGCTCAAAGGTTAAAACGAACATTCTACGCGGTTCAAAAAGTTATTTCTTATTTTCAGTATTGATGGTTCAGATTGAAATATGTTTTCTGTATCTAAGAAGTCCTTCAATTAGATTGTTTTTGTGGGTTTGAATTTTAGTGCTGATAATTTAGTCAGGATATTTAAGTAGGTATTTTTTTTTTTTTTTTAACATTTGCTATTTTTCTCAGGCACTGCTGACTCACTTTATTCAAATGATTTTTACGTGTTGGATACAGTCTACTCATTGTGAAAAAAAAAACAAACAAATTAATTTAAAACCCTACTTTTTCTTTGAATATTTATAGTGGTAGATAATAATTGAATTCATTTTTTTTTTTTTTTTTTTTGCTGCTAAAGTTTTAGTATTTCATATATGTATAAAAATGACACATTTCCTCATATTTGTCATAACTCTATTTCTAACTCTAGTCTTTGGCATAGACATCAATAAAAATAAGTATTGTATGGTGAAATGTTGTTATATAACTCTTCTTGCTATGTGAATAATGCTTGAATATAAAGATAGCAAGAAGGGATGCCTTCACTTGATGGTTTGGTTTGTTGGGTTTTATGGCATATCAACCTTTGTAGGTTATTTAATGCCAAATCCATTTTTATGTAAATAATCAGTTCTATTTAAAACAATTCAGTTTAACATGAGTACACAGTTTAATTGTCAAAAACATTTCTATTTCAAACTATTCAAGCAGTTATATATAACAATTCAGTTTAGTGTAAGTACAGTTTCAATGTCAAAAACAGTTCAATTTCAAACAATTCAGTTTAGCATAAATATGCAGTTTAAATGTAAGCACAGTTCAATTGTGAAAAATATTTCTATATCTAGCTATTCAGTTTAGTTAAGCAGTTCTAATTCAGCTAATTCAGTTCTATGTTAAACAATTCAGTTTAGTGTAAATACAGTTTCAATATCAAAAAGCAGTTCTATTTCAAATAATTCATTTTAGCATAAGCACGCAGTTTAAATGTAAGTACTGTTTAATTGTTAAAACATTTCTATTTCAAGCTATTCAGTTTAATCAAACAATTCAGTTTAGCATAAGTATGCCGTAAGTTCTATTCAACCCATAGATAGGGCCTTATCAGGTGCTACCACTCCGGGCCAGAGCAATGGGAGTAATGGCAATGAAGGGGTGCTCTGTATTCCCCCAAAGCCCCAGCATTACTGGGACCTCACCATCAGACTGTTTAGTGTCATATCCAGGACACTCATTAGGGGGTGGGGTCTTACACCTCTGCAGAGGTGCAGTCAGTGTATTCTACAGCCCCAGCCGACTGAGCAATACACAGAATTAAATGTCAAACAGTTTTATTTCAGATAATTCAGTTCAACATAAGTACAGTTTAAATGTCAAAACAGTTCTATTTTGAGCAATTCAGTTTAGCATAAGTACGCAGTTTAAAATGTATAAAAACAGTAAACTCCAACCACCGTTTAGTTCTATTTAACCCATAGATAGGACCCTTATCAGGTGCTACCACTCCAGGTCAGAGTGGATCTAGGAGTGATGGCAATAAAGGGGTGGAGTACTCCTTTATTCCCCAAAGCTCCAGCATTGCTGGAACCACACTATCAGATTGTTTAGTGTCATATCCAGGACACTCGTTGGGGTGGGGGGTCTTACCCCTCTGCAGAGAAGCAGTCGGTGTATTCTACAGCCCCAGCTGTCTGGGCAAGCCTTCACTTGAATCTTTAAAAATACATTTTTCCATTCCATTAAAAGCCTTAGTGAATTTGGTGAATGGAAAAATCATTCTCACTTGTTGAATTTTTATGCAGTTTTCTTATGATAGTGTTCTTGGTGGAAAAAATATACTAGTACAGTTTTCGTAGTATTATTTCTCAGTTGATAAGCAGGTAATAAAAAGTAAGTAAAAAAAAAAAAAAGTAACGTTGGCGACCTTAGTCAAGGATGACCTGAAGGTTCCCTTTTCAATAGCTTCTACACCAAGGTGTAGGGGAGGGTGCTACTCCATTCCCTGGATTGCTCCACTTTACCCTTGATCCTTACTTTATAATGCTGAGTGTTAAGCAAGGCAGAATCAAGTACCATTTTTTAAATCTTTGGTATGACTTGACCTAGGATTGAACCCCAGTCTCTTGGACCATTGGTGAACGCTCTACTCATCAGGCTTTACTTAAGCAGGTAATAAATGCCATTAACACAGCCTACTTTATTGAGATTTTTTACACACATTTGTATAACAATGTTTGAACTGTATATTTGTCTTGATACAAAATTTGGTCATGAATAAAAAGTAATGTTTTGATTTTTATCATGTAGATTAAAAAAAAATAGACACTTCTTAAAGGTTACAGTTATATTGTATTAGGCATATACAAAAGTTTCCAGTAGTGTTTTAGTTTAAAAAAAAACCCCAAAACTATTCATTCTTTAACTTAGAAAAAAGAGATTGGTGCTAACTTTTACCCATAACTAATTGAAAGAAAGAAACAATTTTCTTTAATAAAGATAAGATTATCAAAAACAATTTTCTACTTTATAAAAAAAAATGCCTGAATTTGTTTTTTAATCACAAAACAACAATTAATAACTGATAAAGCTAGATAAACATCTATTGATAAAGTACTAAAAATAAACGAAAGTATTCCATCTGAAAGGATCTAGTTTTCTTTTCTGAGTGAGTCATGAAAGAATGTAACAGGAACAAAAATAAAAATCTAAAGCTGGACTGAAAAAATAATGATGAAATAGTAAATATTGTTTAATGTCTTTTACCACCAAGCAATTTAACCCTTAGAACCTGAGTGTTTAGGGGGTGTCCTCATGGTGTAATGGTTAAAGTGATGGGCTGCGGAATCATAATAAGCGAGTTCGTACTCCAGTTGCGCTATTACGTTCACTTTCAGGCAAATACCCTTGGGAAAGGTATAAACCCCCTTATCCTCCCAGCTATTGGGTTAAATAGTACCACTACTGTTCTCGTAGGAGAATGGCTTTGGCATTAAATAACCTATGAAGGTTGATATGCCATTAAACAAAGAAACCACACCACCTGAGTATTTAGTGCCACTGTCTACAATTACACCTACTCAGGTAGTTTGAATTCCATCTGGGGAATTTCTATATCACTTAGTGTAATCGTTATCCTTTTGGGTATGGAAGTGGCAACTAGAGTTCAAATCCTGGAAAAAGTTGTTTGCCTTTCTGTTCATGTTATTGTCATTAGGAAAGGCATGAATCCATCTGTTCTTTCCTACTCAGCTATGGGGTAAATTGTTGGGCAAACTGGGTTCTTTAATCTTGGTAAGGCAACCAGTTGAGGAAAAAACAAATTTTGAATTCAAACTGGCTTTGCACTGCTTAAAAATTGACCTTGTGTCACATTCTGCTTGTAGTGGAGGGGTTCAGAAGATACATACATCACTGTTACTTATAAAATATAACCTGTTATTTCACAGCTTTCTATTTTCAACTATTTTTCAACCAGTAACAGCGGACTCATGGACGTGAGAATCTAAAGTTTAAGAATACAGAATATATAATTGATAAATGTGACAGTTTTATAACCTTCACTTCTATATTTTAAGGTGGTTTAAATCCTGATATAAACAGTCTAAGAAAATGAAATTGACTTAGTTTTTGAGTAATGAAGACTTCTGTGTACTATCTCTGTCCTGTAATCTTTGTTTTGTATATATATATATATATATATATATATAATACCCTAAATATCACTGATGATCAAACAATATAAACCTTCTTGCATGTTAGAATTTTGGCCAATACATTCTTCAGTCATCATCAGGTGTATAATCTGAGAAAACAGGAAAAGTCTTTTTTTTAAGAAAATGGTGACCACCCACTAAAAAAATTATTAATATACCAGCCAGGTCTATCCATTTCAATGACATTAATTACATGTACAAAACTTTATTATAGAAATGTAATATTTAGAGTTTAATTAACTAATGAAATTTGAGATTTTAATGACGCCTCTCAAAGTTAGTTATCCTGTTGATGGAACATAGAATATGCTGACTGTATTCTCTTCCAAAGGGTAAGACCCACTCCAAAAAGAGGTGTCCTAGGCTTTTGCTGGTGAGGCTCTAGTTCTTGAGCTCTGGAGAGTGTAGAGTACCTCTTCATTGATGGGTTAAATAGATGTTTGCAAATTATTTGTGTTAGGTAAACTTGATATCAAATGACTGTGTGCAAAAACTCTTTAACAACTACATAAAAAAATTTAAATATAAACACAATGTACACAATTCTCTAACCTCAAGGCATAAAATAATCCTATATGGCTTGAGATGGTGTTCAAATCAATTGGTAAAAATTATAAATCAAAGCTTTTCAAATTGTCTCAGCTGTTCAGGATGCTAAAAATAATCTCTAATTGTTCTCTTTAATTACTAAATTTTTTATTGAATTTTTTAATATGCATTTTGAATTATATATTTGAATTGATTAACAGAACTTTGGTAATATCACAAAAAAAGGTTATTTCTAAGTGTGTTGCCAATCTGAAATTTTTTTAAAGCTCCATCGTAAATAATATAACTGATTATGCTATAGTGTACATTTATTCGCATAGTAAAAAGAAAATGCACATTATAATATTAGTATTATGTACAAATAAAACAATTTTAAACTATTTGCTAGATGCTACATTTCCTAACCCTTTTGTTAAATTTTCCAATTTTTGGTAACTCCCAGTGATATATTTTCCTACAACACAAAAAAAAAGATTATTTAAAAATGTTCTAATGATCAAGGTAAATGCTATGAACTGGAAATAAAATTATTTGCTGAATGCTACATTTCCTTAACCTTTTTGTTACATTTTCCAATTTTTGGTAGCTCCCAGTGATATATTTTTCAACTACACAAAAAATGATTATTTAAAAAAATATTTCAATGATCAATGTAAATGCTAAAAACTGGTAATAAAACAAAAAAAATTTCTGAATAAAATTTGTAAATATCCTGCCTTATTTTTTTCTGACTAGCATCTGTAATAATAGCTTGTAGAGCAGTCTGGATTACTCAGGGGCAAAGATTGCTGTTTGATGTTTACTTGGATGTGACTGGCTGTTTTTGTTTATTGGTTGCATTTTGTGGCTTGTTAACCCTTGTTGGGTTATTTAATATTAAAGTTGGTCTTTCTTTTTTTTTCCCCCCCAAGTAATTACAGCTAACGATAATCATTTGTAAACAATTATAACTTTAATTATTCTTTATACTAATAATTTGCTTGCATACAGTTATATGGTATCAAGTATTCCTATCTAATACAAGTAATCAAGTAATGACATCAAGAGGTACCCTACACTCTCAAGAACTGTAGGGTTGACAGTATATTCTAAGCACAGCCTGGCTGTTACCCAGCACAACACTGTTAGGTTTGTATTTGGGGTATGGAATTATAAGAAAGTGACTTGGTGAATCTTCTATATGAGATTTAACTATATTTGTAAATGACATAATGATAAGAATTCAACTAAAGTCGTACATGGCAGTGAAAAGGTTTCCGAAGTACCTGATATGCTAAAATAAGATGGAGGAAAATATGGATAATTTTTTCATTTTTTTAAAATTCATCTGATAGCAAAACCAGCTGTTGACATAAATGATATAGGAAATATAATAACCTACAAGTTAATTTCTTGATTTCAGTTTTATTTATTATTTTTTTTTTTTTATAAATGCAGTGTATCTCAGCTGTGTTTAGTTGAATACTTGACATTGAATAGATTTCCTATTTGGTTGGAAAGAGGAAAAGAGATAGCATCCTAATTGTATGTCTCTTATTGAGCAATTACAGTGCTGCCAATTTGGCATGTCCTGAGGTAGGGAAGAGGCAAGGGGTTAGTAACAACTGGCCACCTGTTCCTTCTCCAAGTCTTGGCCACAGCTGACTGCTCCTTACTTTCCTGTCTGTTCACTCTGCTCTATCTACAAACAGCAAATAAGTCTATTTACTTTGGGCCATTAATAACTATTATAATGACTCATGGCCTGGATAATGCATAGTTTTCTCCTCTCTGAGTCCTTACTATGCCATCTCTCTCTCTCTCTCTTTCTCTGTTTTTATTTCTTTTTTTTCTTTTTATAATCAGTATTTTTCTTTGCAATATGTTGGCCAAATTTTCACAAAAAAATGGTTACATTCAGACATTTTTTTTTTTTTTTTTTTTTTGGTATTTGTTTAGGATTACAATGAAATGTACAAAATGGTGTATTTACTCACCCCCTCCGCATGAGCATAGCCCAGTTAGCTGGGGGTATAGAATACATCGACTGCATCTCTGCAGAGGGGTAAGAGCCCCATGAGTGTCCTGGATGTGATGGTGAGCCTCCAGCTTTGGAGCTTTGGGGAATATGGAGTACCCTTTCATTGAAATTGCTCCCAGATTCACTCTGACCCGGAGTGGTAGCACCTGATAGCGTCCTATCTATGGGTCAAATAGAACTGTTTGGCAGTTAAACTGTATGCAAACTAATAATTCATGTTAAATTGAATTGTTAGAAATCAAACTTTTTGACCATTTAGATTTTTGTAAACAAATAATTGTCTAATTGAATTATTAGTGATATATATCAATACTTGTGCATTTAACCATGTGCAAACAAATGAGTAATGTTGAATAGAATTATTAGTGTTAAATAGCAATACTTGAAACTCTTTAACTGTGAGCTTAAATTGAATTATTGGTATTACATAACAATATTTAGAACCATTTGATCGTGTGCAAATAGATCGATTACTGTGAGTAATATGTGAAACCACTATATGCAAATAAATGATTTATATGAATTAGAATTATTAGTGTTATATTGCAATACTTGAAACCATTTCACTGTATGCAAACAAATGAGCTCTGGCTTGTTTAAAAGTAACTCTCCCTACAGACTATTCGCATGCAAACCCTATATATAATTTATATGCATAAGCCAGATTTAGCATTAAATATTCTATAATGCCATAAATAATCTATAAACCTAACCAAACCAATACTTGAAACTTCTTAACTGTGTCCCTAAATTGAATTGTTAGTGTTACATAGTGATGCTTGAAACCATTTAACTGTATGCAAATAAAACTATTTGTTTGATTGAAACATTTGAAACTGAGGACAAACAAATGATTAATACTAAATAGAATTATTTGTATTAGAATATTTGAAACCATTTAACTGTGTGCAAACATTAGTAATACTAATGTGCAAACAAATGAGCTCTGGCTGGTTTACTAATGTTATCTACAAACTATGCGTTTACAAATCATAAATAGGTATAAAGAGGATTTGGAATTAGATAATTTAGAATGGTAAATATGCCATAAAACCCAACCCAACCCAACCAAATTCACATGAGCAAGATGTGACACAAGGTCAATTTTTAAGTGGGTTTTAACTGTTTTTAATGCAAAGTTTTCCTTTTTCTAGACTGGTTGCCATACCAAGGTTAAATAGCTCAGTCAGCCCTAAAATATATATTCATAACTGGAGGTTAGATATATATACCTTTCCAAAAGTGCTCCCAGGTCAACTCTGGCCCAAAATGGTAGCACTTGATAGCACCCTATCTATGGGTTACATAGAACTAAACTGCATACTTATGCTAAACTGAATTGTTTGAATTAGAACTGTTTGACTAAACTGAATAGCTTGAAATAGAAATGTTTTTGACAATTAAACTGTGTACTTATGCTAAACAGAATTTGAAATGGAACGGTTTTTTGATATTGAAAATACTCATGTTAAAATGAACTTTTTGAATTAGAACTGTTTGAACATTAACTGTGTGTTTAAATTTTATATATATATATACTAAATTGAATTAGCTGAATTAGAACTGTTTGAATAAACTGAATAGCTTGATATAAAAATGTTTTTGATAATTAAACTGTGTACTTGTGCTAAACTGAATTGTTTGAAATAGAACTGATTATTTGTATAAAAATGGATTTAGTATTAAATAACCTACAAAGGTTTATATGCCATGAAAACTAACCAACCAACCTTTCCAAAGAGTATTAGTGCTATGTGAAATGCAAACAGCCTCATTCAGGATTTTAAAGTATATCATGCAAACTTATTTTTTGATTTAAATGAAATAAAAAGAACCGTCAACATAAGATAAGACTTATCAAATGGAAAGTATCAGCAATAATGATCCTGTTCAGTATTCAGATGGGCAACCATCTTGAAACAAGTATTGTAAGCCCCTCTCAGATCTGTATCCTCGATTAAGCAAAGTTTAGTAAATAACATCATAAGTTTATTTTTTAAGTATAGGATAATAGAATATGTTTGCAGTTGGATGTTTTCAATTTTTTTTTCTTTTTAAGGTCTGGGTTTGTTAAATTAACTTTCACTGCACTGATTAAATTTTGTATATCTATATGCAGATACTGAATTAGTTTGGTTTGGTTTCATGGCATATCAACCATTGTAGGTCATTAATGCCAGATCCGTATATATATATATATATATATATATAGTTCCACTTCAAACATTTCAGTTTAGCATAAGTACACAGTTTAGTTCTATTTAACCCATAGATAGGACCCTATCAGGTGCTATACCTCCAGGCCAGAGTGGACCAGGAAGCGATGGTAATAAAAGGGCACTTCACACCACTCAGAGCCCCAGCATTACTGAAGCCTCACCATCAGATTGTTTAGTGTCATATCTAGGACATTTATTGGGGGAGTCTTACCCCTCTGCAGAGATGCAGTCGGTGTATTCTACAGCCCCAGCTAACTGGGAAAACTGAATTAGTTTATTAAAACTGACATCCCAAGTTATGTACACAAATAATATCTAAAAACAAGTTTTTTGATTCATATTCACTATTCATTGTAGTCAGACATACCTTGGATCATATGTAATCAAACATATTCATGTTATTGTATGTCAGAATCAGAATTACTGAAGTGTAACTTGAAGAAATTACCTTTTGCCTTGTTGCTGAAAGTTTCAATTTACAAATGCACTCCACAAACTGGTGAAATTATTCGCTAATCATATGTAAATCAGTTTTCCCAACCTCTTTTTATTTGGCCAATAAAAATAAAATGTGTGTACTATGTCATATGAAATGTGGAGAATTCCAGAAATTATCCCACTATCCATGAGGTAAATCTGTTCTTGTGTCTCAAGAGCATATGCATAAAACTAAATATACTTGATTTCTGTGCAGAAAGTGTTAAACTTGAAACTAAGTCAGTGTTCCATATTGTACACAATGCTTTGTTGTGTAGATTTCTTTGCATTCTTGAACAGACACCAATTCTTAACAAATACCAATTTTTTTAATGACTCCTGATGCATTATTGATAAGCAAAGTTTTTTTTTCTTCTTCACATTACTACATAATTCAGGTATCAATCTCAATTAGTTAATTGTATCAACTAGATGTATTCCTTTTAACCTTGTTCTATGGGAATTCACGAAGGAAGTGGACAGTTGTTAATTGGATATTCTTGGTTAGTGAAATTCAGTCAGCATCTTTTAGAGAGAACCTACGACCTAAATATTTAGCAATATATTAATTAGGTAAATGTAAAAGTTTCCAGCATTTTTTGATAAAGTCTTTTATTCTTTATAAATCTGTAACATTAAGTCATCAAAGAATTTTTTTTTTTTTTTTTTGCTTTTTCTACCTTTTGTCACCACCTTGTTGGCAGGGCTTAGAATATGGTGACTATCCAGTGCAGAGAAGTAAAACACCTGGCAAAAAGCAGTGTCCTGGGTCGGACATGAAATTACATTTCATGATAGGACTTCAGTTTTGGAGCTCTAGGGAATGTGTAGTATGCCTTTATTATCATTGCTTTCAAGTTCACCCTGACCTAGCATGGTAGTACCTGTTGGCGTCACGTTTGTGGGTTAAATAGACCTGCTAGATAAAAATTACTTGCATTATATAACCATGTAAAAAAACAAAACAAAACAACTCTTAAGAAACAACTATGCAAAAAAATGTAAATATGAATGTACAATGAATGTAATTTCCTTGCTTCTTGGCATAAAATAACCCAAGATGGTTTGACATGCTGTTAAAATCAACCAAATAATCATAATCAAATGTCACCTTTTGGCTAAATTGTACATTCCATAACAATTGAATGATTTGAGTTTGAATAATTCTTTGAGATCTTGTAATGATTGGCCAGATAAAGGAATGAAATAAATGAGTGTTTGAACATGAGTTTAGAGAAAATGCTGCATGCAAAATAACTTATCTCAGTCATCATGAGTTGCATTATATTTGCAATATGAGGATAGATATCATGCTACATTAAAATCACTATTCTCACAATATTTAGGAGAAAAAAAATATTTTCTCTGCTAATACATCTTTTAAACAAGCCAATTGCTTTTGAAAGATCTAGTAATCTATCATCAATTTATTATGAAAAAAAAAAGAACTTTTTTTTTCTCCAGTAGATTCTATTTAGGTTGAGATGTTGAAAGTTGTCCTGAATCTAAAAATGATTTCCTTCATTTTGGATTTATATCATAGGATTTATTTTTCATTGCTATTGTCTTAACAAAAGTTCTGTTTTAAGCTTGATAAAAACTTGGTGAAATATTGTTTTTCTTAGATTTACATAATGACTTATAGATAAGAACATCTCTACCGATTTTTTTTTTTTTTCTTTTTTTTTTTCTTTTATATATATATATATATATATATATATATATATATATATATGATAGTTTTCTTTTAAACCGAAGAAAAAGTTTCACAACGAAACTGTTATTGCAGAAGAATTCGCCAAGTGTCTGTAACTGAATCCTGCTGCTCCTTTCTAAAAACTGTTTCCTTAAAATCCACAGTCGCCCACAATTGAGGCACACCTTCGTGATACTAGTTGGTTTCAAGCAGAGTGTTTTCATTATCAAAAATGTAAACAGTTTGTGAGTAAAGTTTCTAGTTTTCTGCTGCACTTTGCCCCCTTGCTCTTATCTCTGCCTACAAATAGAAGATTTAAATCACATAAACAAAAATAATTCTTTGTTTGAAGGGTCTCTCTTTTTTTAATTAAAAACAAAAATTCAAATAGAAGTAGAGAGATGATTCTAGAAGGAAAAAAAAGGGATGGTTAGGAATTATATAGAGAAAAAGATTCCGGGATATTGTCTTACATTACCTGTGGGATGTGGTTCTAATTATGTTTTTCTGTCTGATCTTAAGATAAGAGATGACAAGAGTATCTGAGTATATTAAATATCTCAAAGAATTAAGCACTTTTATTGTGAAAAATGCTTGGTTGCTCTTTAATAAGGTGTAGTAATTTTAGACTTTCTTTGGAATACTAGACTATCATAATTATTTGGTAAGCTTAACTCAGATATAGCTCAAGGTCAGAAGTTTGGGGTACCCAGTGAGACTCTAACTCACTAATGCTAGTCTACTAATCCAGCTTGCTAACTATTACACCACACCACGTGCCCATACCAGAATATTATAACTGCCCTATTGGTTGGTGCTTAGAATACATTCTGTATACCCTGCAAAGGGATACCCAATAGGGGTATCCAGGGTATGACACTAAACTGTATCTAATGGTGAAGCTTTTGTTCTGGAGATCTGGGAAGTGTGGAGTATGCCTTCATTGCCATTATTTCTAAGTCCACTCTGACCTAGAGTGGTAGGACCTGTTAGGGTCCCATCTAAGGTATTAAATAAATCTTATAAATTGAATTACCATGACCAGAAAATCTGGCAAGCACTACACACAACATACGGAACCTGGACAGCTGTTTCAACCTTATTAGATCTCATCAGTAGTGTATACCATGATCTCCCCCACTGGAGATCGAACCAGTGACCATAGAATGCAGAGCCAAAACTCAACACTGAGCTACTGGTCCCTCTCGCACACAAGCGATGCCATATTAACTAGTCATGGTAAATGTGTGTGCAGCCAATTAACCTGATGAATCTTGTTACATCCATGCTCTTACAGAGGACCCTGCCACCTCTAGAGCTATGTCTTCACAATAGGACTGGAGATATGCATCTGCATAATCATAACTTGCATTCTCAAGTGGAGAAGATCATGGAATACACTGCTGATGAGACCTAATAAGGTTGAAACAGTTGTCCAGTGGATCTGTATGTCACGCACAGTGCTTGCAGGATTTTCTGGTCATGACAATTCAATTTGATATAATTCCTCTATTTAAAAAATGAAACAAATATTGTTTAAATAGATCTGTTTAAAAATGATTCATATTCAATTGGAATACTTGATGCCAATTAACCATGAATTATTTGTATTAAGAACAGTTACTTAAAGTTATAATTATTTACTGAATATTATTATTAGTTACTTGAAACATAACTGTGCAAAAAATGATTATTGTTAGATAGAAAAAATTAATTGTCAGTATTATATAGTTGTATGGTTTCAAGTATTCCTATGTGCAAATTATTTGTATTAGATAGGAATACTTTATATCATAACTGCATCCCAAAATCTCTTAAGAAGAAAGTATTGCAGAAAAAACATTTAATATAAATGCGCAATAAACACAATTCCCTAATCCTAGATGGATTGATATGTTGTTAAATCAATCAAATTGGGGATGTTTGTGTAAAAATAAAAATTGATAGTAATCTATCTGAAAGTCTTGATTCATATTTCAGTCATTAGTTTGCCATAAAACCATAGATATAATCCCTAATTGTTTTGCACACATCAGCAAGATAGATAACAATTTACAAAATATTAAAGATTTTTTTCTATTTGTTGCACTAAAAGATTAAATAGCATTATGTATGTCTACTTTTAAAGATAAGTTATAATATATATCAGTTTCATTTTTTTTTGTAAGGTTTTTTAAAATCTTAAGTTTTATTTTGTATGTATGATCATATTGATAAAAATGAATATGACCTGGCCAAAAAATTTTTTTTAAAGATTTTGTAGTTCACTGTTAAGATAAGAAAAAAATATACTACTTATAGTCTCTTTGATTTCATCTTGATTTTCTATGATTTCTATTTGTCTCATATGGGCCTACTTGGTGGTTGTGGTAGTGGCATATTTCTCTATAGTATCAGAAGTTGGTATTTGAATCCAGATATAACCAAAATTTTAAAATGCTTATTTTCAAGAGTGGCAAGTAATCTCTTCCTTTCCTCTTACTCTGTACATTCCAAGTCCGGTTAATTGTGTACTTGTAAGATCTGAAAGAATTAGATGTTGTGTGTGTGTGTGTGTGTATATATATATATATATATATATATATATATAATTTACCAATGAAATTTAATAGGTATAAATTTAGTTTACCTAGACTAGCTGCTATACCAAAGTTAAAGAGTCCAGTCAACCTGACTATTTACCTATAATTGGATTCGTACCTTTTCCAAGGGTATTAGCACTATGTGAAATGCAGTCTTGTCTAGGATGAAGATATGTGTGCATGTGTATTTTGCTATATTCATCAATAAAGATTGTTCTATATTGGTGATAGAGCATATGTAGATCTAAGTTAGGATAGCATAAATACAATCAATGGTGCTTTCTGACTGCCAGTTCCTTGTTTGAGATCATCAGACCAAGATATCTATCCTCACTTTCTTTCTGTGTGTGTGTGTGTGTGTGTGTGTGTGTGTGTGTGTATATATATGTATGTATATATATATATATATATATATATATATATATATATATATAATGTGTGTGTATGTAGTTTTGCCTATGCATAAAATCAACATTAGACAAGATTTAATCTTGCATTCCTGCAATGTTTTTCAGTTATAAAATTAAACATTTTACCAGATTTGAATCTCAGGTTTCTTAATCAAATAGGAACTTGTGTTCAAAATTTGTGAAAAATCTGTTGACAACTGATAAATTATTGTAATATTTTTTGGCATCCAAACATTTGGTGATCAATAGCTTAAAAGAAAATGAATGTTGCTTCTCAAATTGGAGGACTGCTTTTGAATTGATTTCTGAATTTCTTTATTGATCTTCAATTAATAATTGATTGAATTTTAATTGATTTTTTTTTGTGTGTGTTTGTGCATGCATGTTTTATATCACCAATGACCTGGATCAGAAACTATGGTCATAGAAATTTTCTCTCTCTCTCTCTCTCTCGCTGTGAATTCCTCCACTTTTTTTCTGATTCAATTTTCAATTTGTGTTAATTTCCTTTTTTATCTTTTCATTCATCTTTAATTCTTCCTGGGTAGGGAATTAGATTTTTTTAAATCCTAAATCCATTGCCATTGATCGATTCCCCAAAACAGAAGGAAAATTTGGGACCAGGGGAAAGAACTCTAAAATAAATTCCAGCAGCATTGGTTCTCAAAGTGGTGGTGGGGACACACTCCCTCTAGGAGTAGATGGGAAAAGTCTGTAAAGATAAATAGGGTAGTTAGTAGGGAGCTGCAGGAAGGCAACAAAATTTATGAATATTTTTAAAATAGAAAATCTCTGTTCTTACAAAGCTTACATATAACATAAGTTTTTATTTACAAGAATGTAACAATGTTAGATTTTAACATGTTTGCTCTAAAAAGAATACAGTTAACATGAAAATCCAGATTTATTTTATTTTGTGGTCTGAATTTAGTTGTCTTAACATTCATTGGTAACTGGGTAAAATGATTTAGACTGGACATCATATACCAACCAGATCAAACTGCAGACACCATGAAGAGAGGTGATCATATTTTCACATTTGCAGGAGGCAAGTCTTTGCATAGATATGATCATAGGTTTTGTTATTGCTTTAATTTGCTGTAGACCTACTACCAAGGAAGAAGTATGTGTGTGCTTGCTGTTAGAGATGTGAGCTGGGAGCCAAAAGGAATGGCAATCTGAGAAGTTAAGTAACAACTGATCTATAGTGTTCTCTTCTCGATTGTATCCTGTTGATAGTTTATACTAAAAGCAGGTTCTGTAAGATTCATCATGATATGCGTATTTGGTATTGAAAACTTTGACTTCAAACTAGTTTAAGAGAAAAAGAAAATCCTTTTGCTTAATGATTTGTAGTCATAAATTTACTTATATTTCAACCAAATCGTGCAGCAAAAGTATGCTCTTTCTTGTCTTATTCTAAACAAATAACTGATTTCAGTTGATTATAATTGAAGGGTTGAAATAACATTTCACTCTGTTTCTAATGTGAGTATTTAGTAGTGGTCTATTGTGGTTATTGGTCCAATGTGTACACAGTGTTACTGTACTGTGAACCTATTTTTGTCTCTGAATTTGGCAAAAATTTGGTTTAGTTGTTTTATTTATTCATTTATTTTTCTTTATAGCATATCAACATTCATGGGTTATTCAATGCTAAAACCATCCTTGTACAAGTATTTAGTACTACTATTTAACCTGTACCTGTGCATTGGCATTATGGTTTGAGTGTTTGCCAATGGTCAGGTGGACTGGGGTTCAGTACCAGGACAAGTTATACCAAAGACTCAAAAAGTGGTACTTGATGCATCCTTGTTTAACCCTCAGCATTATAATTTATGGATCAAGGATAAGTGGAGCATCCAAGGAAAGGAGTAGTGCCCTCCTTTACTCCTCAGACTAATAGCTATTGAAAAGGGAGCCTTTGGGTTGCCCAACTTATTTAACCCATAACTGGGGGAGGATAAGGAGGTTCATACTTTTTCAATGGTATTAGTCTGAAAGTGAATGCAATAACATGACTGTAGTTAACACTCACTATGATATTGTGCTTCAACATATTTGTGACTATGCTATCGGGGATGCCCCCAGTTAGCTGTGCTGTAGAATATTTTGACTGCATCTCTGCAGAAGTGTAAGGCCCTCTCCTCCAAATGAGTGTCCTGAATATGATGCTAAACCATCTGGAAATTCTCCAGTTGCAAAGTACCTTTTCATTGCCATTACTCTCGGGTCCGCCCTGAGCTGGAGTAGTAGTACCTGTTAGGGTTCCATCTGTGGGTCAAATAGAACTGTTTAACCATTTAACTGTGCAAAGAAATGATTAATATTAAATTGAATCATTAGTATTATATAGCAATACTTGAAACCATTTACTGTGTGCAAACAAATGATCTCTGGATTATTTTTAAAAAAATGTTGCCTGTAAACTATTCGCCTAAAATACATATCTAAATAGGATTGGGCATTAAATAACCATCAAGAGTTGATATGCCATGAAACAAAAAAACAAAAAAACCCTCAAAATAAACCCAAATTAATTTATCTGGAGACATTATAGAGTAACATTTTTGGCTCTCAAATGATATTTTATTGGTGTTTCATAATATTGAATAAAGGAGGGTGGATTGATTAATGTAAAAAAGAAAAATTTCCATGTGTTTTTTTTTCCTTGATAAAATAACCTTTTTATGTATAAGTTTATTCATTCTGTGAATTCATACATACAAACACAGGGTATGTGCTGCTGATGCAATGTCACTTACCTTTTGGCTCTTATTTTTGTTACTCACTCATTATTTCATCATATGTCCATGATACAACTAGCTGTGAGGAGTGAGCAGTGCTATTTTAGAACACCTGATAGAATATTAAATAACAGCAGATAGAGAAATTGAGTTGAGTCATAAGTAATTTCCAATTTTTATAAGCAAATTGTAATCATGCATTTTAAACTTCCAATGTTTTTAATGCAACCAGAAATTACCTGATTAAAGAGTGTCTTAATTGGCTCTTCTTATTTCTGTTGTGAAAGAGTACACAATAATTTAATCTATAATCTTACACCTCTAAAATGGATGAGCTGAAAAGTGCATATTCAGTATGAAATTTTGTGGGATTTTAGCAAAAACATTTCAGAAACAACTAAGAAAATTTGTGTTTATGGCCAAGGTGTCATTACCAATTGCCAAGTCCAAAACTAGTTTTCAAAGTTTCATTCTTGTGTTACATCACTGAGAGATGAGCAGGATGCTAATCAGACCTCGATCAAGGTGCTTTAAGAGAATTGGTAGAAAGCAATCCATACGAAAATGCTTGAGAATTAGCACTTTACCTCAACACGTCCCAATCCACAATCTGCTGTCAATTGAAAAAGTTAGGAAAAGTGAGCAAGAAAATGTCCCCACTCATCAATAGAAGAAATGCTGTGTTTCTCCATGATTACACAGAACCACATGAAGCAAAAATCATACAGGAAAAAATATTGGATTTTGGCTGATCTGTTCTACCCTATTCACCATATTCACCAGACCTTGCACCAAGGGATTTTCATCTCTTTTGTTCTCTGAATGAGAAAATTTTTTCTCAAGATGAGGTAAAAACTTTTGTGGAAAACTTGAGCTTGAAACCAGCTGAATTTTACTTAAGATGAATCATAAAGCTACCTGATAAATGGCAAAAGGTGATTGAAAATAATAGTAAATGTATTAGAATTAATTCATTGTTAAATTCTTTATGAATGAATTATATTTTACTAAAATGGAAATTATTTATGACTCAACCCAATAGTTTTTCATTAGGATTCATGTTTAGATTATTGAGTTAAGTTTAATATTTATGAATGGATCATCTTTGTTGAGTGTGTGGTGTTCACTTAATACATTCAGAATATAGGCTCTCAATATCTAGTTAAGTATTAATCAATAAATAATTTTTTGTTTTTAATATTCCTCATGCTATTTGATAGTATCTAGGAGTATACAAATACAAGTACATCACCTATTTTTTGTGCTATGATTTCAAATTTAGTCTTCTTTATTTAGGTTTAGTTATTACCCCTGAAAAAATTCAAATATATTTGAGTTGCTGAGATTGTGTTTTAAACAAGGAGCCATTTTCACTTTTAGTGAAATTAGTAGACCAGCTCGCATACATTGGTAGCAATATCGCATCTCCTGAAAACTTATGCCGAGTGAAGGTGTGGACTGCTATTGACTGGTTATCAATCATATGAAAATCTGATCTCTGATAAAATAAAAGGGGATTTATGTGGCTGTTTCAGTACTACTGTACAGATGCACAACCTTGACAGTAATGAAATGTTTGAAGAGAAAGCTTGATGAGAACTACACTAGGATGCTGTTTTGAACAAGTCCTGGAAACCTCACCCTAAAAAACAGCTGTTGTATGGTCACTTACTTCACATCTCACAAACTATCCAAGTAAGATAAGCAAGACATGCAGGGTACTGCTGAAAAAGTAAAGATGAACTTTGAAGCAACCTTCTTTGATGGACTCCTACACCAGCAAGGTTGGCCATTGTTGGCTGACCAGCAAGTACTTATATACACCAGCTCTACAGACTCTGGATGTTGTCCAGAAGACCTACCAAGAGGGACTGATGATTATAATGTTAGGGAACTCTGTGCTATCAACTTAACTTGGTGATTGTAACATAGTACCATTTAATATATATTTGAATTTCTACAATCATTTCTATTATATTTTATAATTTTTAGATTACATTGTTATGAAAGCATGATGCTTGCTTATCTTGTGGTGGGTATAACTTCATTGCTTTTGGTGATGTATACAGCTGTTATACATAACACATATTGTTTTTATATCTTAGGATATTTAGATGGCTGTCTCATATGAGTGAATTGTCGAGTCATCTAGGGATGTAAAATACACCGACTGCACTTCTGCAGTGGGGTAAGCCCCCTCCCCCACGAGTGTCCTGGATATGACACTAAACAATCTGATGGTGAAGTTCCAGCGACAGTGGGGCTTTGGGGAATGTGGAGTACCCCTCCATTGACATTGCTTCCATGTCCACTCTGGCCCAGAATGGTAGCACCTGATAGGGCCCTATCTATGGGTTAAATAGAACTGAATACTTATGTTAAACTGAATTGTTTGGATTAGAACTGTTTGACTAAACTGAATAGCTTGAAATAGAAATGTTTTTGACGATTAAACTGTGTACTCATGCTAAACTGGATGGCTTGAAATAGAACTGTTTTGACATCGAAACTGCATACATGAACTGAACTGAATTGTTTAAAATAGAACTATTTGCATAAAAATGGATTTGGTATTAAATAGCCTATTAAGGTTTATATGCCATAAAACCCAACCAATCAACCATTATATGAGTGAAACTTTAGATATCTATCATTCCAATTCATTGTGAATCAAATAAGCAAATGATATATATGTTTATATATGCACAATAAGATCTAAAATAAAAATAGTTTGAAATTGGTCATGCATGTGCTGTAAAATCTCCTTATTAGTTTCCAAAAGAAGACAGTGCAACCAGTTTTCAAGGTATTCTATTTGATTATGTTTCATGAATTTACCAAAACAAATATAGAAAGTCTTTCAACTTATGATTTGCTCATTCTATGTATGCAGGAGTTCAAGTTGGGTCATAAATGAGTTGGCTAATGTTGTCAATGGGTAAATAGTAAGATTGTAATAGAAAATTATCATATAATAAAATGACACACTATTTTAAAAAATATGATTACTTTTAACAAAAAAAATAACTTTACATTTTTATGTTAAAAATGACTATAAAATGGTATCTGGTCTAATGTAAAGAATGATGTTGCTGAAGATGGAGACTTAATTGTATTTAGCTTGTTTGACCAAGCTGTCTTCAAGATATAATTTTTTTAATACCCAAATATTTAGACCATTTCCTTGAAGACTAGAACTTCTTTAATCAGGAAAGAAATTAGTAACTTGCTTCCAGGGTAAAATAAATCTCTATAGGTTGGAGATGGGGTACTATTCTGAGAATAAATAATTTTGTTCTTGAATATCTTTGAATTTATTTTGTTTAAATAAATTGATAATTTCATCTTGAATAACCTGATAATTAATGCTTCAAAGCAATCTTTAGATAGGAAGGATTAAAATTTTTGATGCATGTGCCTTGGGTAAAAT
Organism: Sepioteuthis lessoniana; assembly: GCA_963585895.1. Taxonomy (NCBI): domain Eukaryota; kingdom Metazoa; phylum Mollusca; class Cephalopoda; order Myopsida; family Loliginidae; genus Sepioteuthis; species Sepioteuthis lessoniana. The sequence goes on from CAUZXS010006437.1 coordinate 137,162, forward strand.
TGAACTGTCAGCTTAAATTTGTATAGTTTTACAATATGGAAAAAAAAAACCTTTAATTTTAATTACTGGTTTCACCACTTGGGACTCTGTAAATACAAATTCTCATATTTATATAGGTATATAAATAATTTGTACCACCCCACCAAATCTCTTGAGGATGTGCTAAAAACAGTGCATCCTAGGGAGATTTTTTTTCAAGAGCAACATACTTAGAAGGCTCGAATTTTGTGAATAAAACAATTTCCAGTCTAATCTGTGACTGAATTATACTTTTTGTGTTATTACAATGGAACCCTATAGATTCATGGGTAATTTAGTTATTCTGAATTTTCTAAAAATTTCACTTCAGACAGTATTGCTTTAAAATATATATTGGTTGAAAATAAAATTGTAATATCCTGTATTTCATTTTATTCAAAGTCAAGATTAAATATACATTTTATTCTTTATTAGAGTAATACATTCAGAAGGCTCTAATTTTCAGAACAAAGCAATTTCCAGTCTCATTTGCCATTGAATGATTCTTTCGTGAGATCTGCTTTTTGTGCAATATTTTCTTTTGCAATGGGAACCCACTTGGTTCATAGGTCATCTAGTTATTCTAAATTTTCTAAAATTTTACTTAGGATTGTATCACTTTAAAATATTTACTGGTAGAAAATAAGATTGCAATACTCTGTGTTTTAATTTACTCAATATCAAACATAAAATTGATATAGTTGGATTAAAGTAAATGATCATGTATTGTACAGACCACTATGTGCATTGGATCCAAAATAATAAGGGTGTCCCCGTGGCATAGTGACTAACATGCTGGAGTTCATCGTTGTAATAAGTGAATTTGAACTCTGGTCACATTATTACAATCACTTTTGGACTTATACCCTCAGGAAAGGTATGGACCTATTTATCCCCCTCTGTCAGTTATAGGTTAAATATTATACCAGTATTGCTCATCTACAAGGATGGCTTTGGCTTTAAATAATCCACAAAATATGCCATTAAATAAAGAAACTGAACTAGAATAATAGGTGTATAAACTGTACTCAGATCCCATGTTAATACTCCGTATATCATTCATTGGGCTTGAACAAAAGGTTTATATGCATTTAATTATACTCTAGTATGAGTTTCTGCATTATAAGATAGTTGAAGACTTTGAAAATTTTATCTGAATATTTTGTACTCCGAATCATGCATATACTATACCCAGATAAAAATTGGCATCATCCTTTAGGGTGTTGCATTATTATCTTACATCAGTATATATTCCTCCTTTTTGGATATATCATTTTTCTCAATTCTTGCTAATTGCTTCAAGTTTTGCATCTTGCAGTGCTGGTTGTGGAAAATGTTTAAAAGTTAAAGTGCTTATAGATTGTAGTAAATCTATTCCAATTTTTTCTCTTTCTTGGTTTTTGTTTTTCTTGTCTGTCTTTTTGTTTTTTCTTGTCTTTATTTTTCCTTTCTATTTTTCCTTGTTCTTTGTTTCTTTTCTTTTCTTTGTTTTGTTCCTTTGTTTCTTTTTGTATCTTTGTTTCTTGTTTTTATTTTCCTTTCTATTTTCTTGTTTTTATTTTCCTTTCTATTTTCTTTTTTTTATTTTCCTTTCTTTTTTTATTTTCCTTTCTATTTTCTTTCTTTTTTATTTTCCTTTCTATTTTCTTTCTTTTTTATTTTCCTCTCTATTTTCTTTCTTTTTTATTTTCCTCTCTATTTTCCTTTCTATTTTCTTTCTTTTTTATTTTCCTTTCTATTTTCTTTCTTTTTTATTTTCCTTTTTTTCCTTGCTTCTTTGTTTCTTTCTTGCCTGTCTTTATTTTTTTTAGTTACTTGTTTTTATTCTTCCTTTCTTTCTCCCATGGTTTTTCCTTTTCCTTTTCTATTTTTATTTTTCTTTCCATCTTTTTTTTCTTTTTCCTAAAGTTTCTTATGTTCTATTATTGAATGATTTTATCTTTGCTAATAGAACTACTTACATCTCTGTGAGTAGCAAGGTAATATGGGACTAGAGTTAGGGTTTTGCAGAAGTATTGTGAGACTCTAATTTTGACAAGTATTTTCTTTCATCTTTGAGTTTTACTTTTTTTTTTTTTTGTTTTTGTTTTACTGCAACTCATTTAGCTCATCAGTTTACTACAGTAAGGAACTATGTTGATTAGAAATAAAGGATAATCATTCAATGAGATTCATAGACAAAATTAACCTGGAGGGCCTGTGTAGCCAATATTTGTCCCATATACCTGTGTAGCCTTAATTCTAGCTGGAAACCCCCATTTCTCCATCACTATTGCCTATGAAATGAAGTTTTGTATTTTATATATAATTGTATTACTTTTAAAAAATATCTAAATTAGTGTAAAATATTTTAGTTTGTTATTTAATTGTCTATAAAGCCGTGAAATAACAGATTACAACAGTTAAAATTTTTATATATTTTTTTAAAGGATGGGTTGACCCACAAGCATGGGAAGGTCAGAGTTCTAAGGGTTTATAATGATAATAGTAATAGTTAACAATGCTCTATCAGAAAATAAATGTTATGAGACTTGTATACTTAAAGATTTTTCTGTGGACAAAGTTTTTATAGAAATGCTGAATGCACACTCAGTCATCATCATCATCATGTCGCGCTATCAGCACGGATATCCCTGACCCTCTCTCACCATTGCTTCCGGCAGGTCCTCAGGACTACATCCTGTATCGGCACAGAGCTGCTGTATGTATGTTTTGAGCTGGTCATCCTGCCTTTGCACGTCCATGTGAAGGGGTCCGCAGGAGTACATCACTTATGAGCTTGTCCCTACTTCTCCAGCAGTGTCCCACATGTCTGGTTTGTCTAATTTTGATAGTTTTCAGGATGGGTGGTTGGTAGCCGTACAGCTGCTGCTTTGTGGGGTGCTGTCTCCAAGACTTGTTCAATATTGCTTGCAGCATTCTTGTGTAGTTGCCGTCAAGCTTTTTCTCCATATGTTTAGTTAAGGCTAACACTCAAAGTAAGTGTGAAAAAAAATATAGATGATAATGATAGCAGTGATAGTGGTAAATAGTACCGTCACATGTATAAATAGCTAAAGATCTATTGCTATCAGCATGGTAAGTGGAATCATTTTGAATTTCAGCTGAGGAAGCACGTGTCCACTTAACACTAATACCTTTAGGAAAGGCAGAAATCCACATCCTTGTGTTCTGTCCCATTATTTGATATTGTAGTGTCTCATTATTAATATGCCATAAGGATTGAAGCACTCCTCTTAGATGTGTGTGTATATATATATATATATATATATATATATATATATATCTGTGTGTGTATCTATAGCTGTTCTTTTAGACAAGAGCTGAAATTGTCGATGATAATAAAAACAACATAATTACCATATTAACCAGGATCCTTATTTGTATTCATAATGAGATATGACTATTCCTCTTGTTATTCTCTTTAGGCATGTCTATTTTTGCTTTATCAGTCATTGGTTATTTGGAGCAAGTGGAATATTAATTCTGGTTGAACAGGTAGAATTTCTGACATTCCTTTTAGGCTAAGTCTTACTGATTTGACCACTGTTGTTAGTTTCACTGCCTTGATTCCTTGTTTTGCTGCTTCAGTCTCTTTTTCCCCCTATCCCTCATTGCTGTTTGGTGGTTCTGTCTGTTTGCTCACTCACTGATCTGAAATCCATCATGGATGAATAGATTTCTGGACCTTTTGTGCAGAAATCTACGGTACAGATATTTGGATTGTCAGGATCAATATCTCTTGGATGCTTATTGGTAAAGGACTAATCACTGCAAATCCTGTTTGCTTTATTGACATGTTCATTTATCTATCACGTTACTGATTTATTGAAGAAAGTTGAGATTAATAGCAGAAATTCAACCCCAAAGTTAAAATTTTACCTTCAGTGTTAACTTAAAAGTTCCATCCTGTCAGCTGTACCCATAGTCTATTTCAGGACTCAAGTTCCCTGCCTTCCCCCAAAAACTGTAAGACATGAAGATTAATGAGCCTTACTCTACTACACTGGCTCATGACATGTTGGTGGGAATTTTAAATTCAGTTTTCTTTCTTTTAGACTGCGTGCCCTACCAAGGCTAGAGAACTCTGTTTGCCTTCTTATTAACCCATAATTGAGGGAAGAAAAAGACATTCATGCCTTTCCTAAGGTATAAAGTGGAATGAAAACGGCTTCATCTGGAATCTGAAACACTAAACCACCTTTGTGTGAGTGTGTAAGATATATAAATACTGTTTACTTAAACATACAATATCAAATACATCAAAATATTCATTTACTTTATAGATGACATTAGAATAAAATATGTCATTTATCAAAATTTCTGGGTTGCTCATTCTCAGTTGCTAAGTGACCCAGCCAAGCTAAGAATGCCTTTATTGGACTCTACAGCATGAGGAAGCTAGATGACTGTTGATCAAGAGTATTCATTTGCCCTTATTTTTCATCCTGCTAGATGCCTTGCAACTTATCTAACTAGGTAAAACTGGTGGGAGGAAGCAGTTTAGGAATTAATCATTCAACCATGTGCTAGGTAGCATTGGGTTATATGGTACCAGTAGTACACTTTAAGTGACTTAACACAATACATTCATACATATATCTTAATTTCAATAGTTTTCATTTTATTTTGTTTTCTTGTGCCCTTTGATGGTTTTAAAAGTTAAATCCAATCTATTCATAATGTTCTGGGTAAGAAGTTTTTAGCATGAACTTGCACATACTTCTACATGTACCATAAACCTAACCACTGAAAAGAAATTTAAAATACCACATACAGACTTTAAAATGAAAATAAATAAATACATACTACAGTAAAGACGACAACACTGGAACAATAATGAAAATAATAAATTATTAGAAATTAAACCCACACTGGGGGAATGGAAGCAAAGCTTTAAAAAACAAAAAGAGGAGGTTACATTGTCCAGACTCTGGATAGGTCATGCAAGGATAACACACTCTTATTTACTTGAAGGAAAACAACCAATGTGTTATGCATGTCAGACCAAATACACAGTGAAGCACATTCTCATCGAATGTATCGATCTAGCCCATATAAGAAAAACCTTCTATAGTGCAAACAATATGAAGGAACTGTTCCAAAACACTGAAATAAATAATGTGATATCATTTCTAAAAACAGTGAAGTTATACACAAAAATCTAAAGAAATTTACAATAAGACCAAATTACTTCTATAAACCCTTTCTTTACTAGATATATTCTAACAAACTGATCCCTTCCCCAACCTGTTTTTTATGATCATGATTCCCTACAAATAAACTCCTAATAAAAAAACAAACAAATAACCAACTAACTATCTAAAGTTTATGATTAATTCCTAAGACCTCTCCTTTTGAATTTCTTTTCAGACTTATTTTCTTTAACTTGATTTGGCATTAAATGACCAATGAGGTTGATATGCCGTAAAACAAAACAAACCAGCAAACTTCATGTTTATGTCTCTGAGAGAAAAACTTGGCAAACTGTTTAAAATTGGACATTATCATAAACTTTATGCTGTTAACAAGAAAGATTGAAGAAAATTCTGATATAAAAAATATTTGAATTCTTCTTTCTATAAAACTGGGGATATTTGGAAAAATCTGTAACTGTAAAAATTTGTGTCCATCTTTAGATATTTATAGAGTGGTCCATATTAGTTTGTATTGGAACATACAAACATACACGCATATACACACACAAATAGTATATAACAGATTTTTACCTTTATAGCAAAATTTATATTCCTAGAAAATAAACACTAAGATAGACAAATGAGGACATATTTTTTTTTTGTTTACCTTAAATATGATATCTTTGTCCTACATTTGTTCTGGTTATGGTGCTTTGCATGTTTTTTTTTTTTTCTCTTGTATGGGTTAGGGTGTGGTGTGGTGGCACCCACATGATTTTCTTGAAATGTGTTTATTTTATTTATTTACTTTTTCACTGAACAGTTGGTTTTGAGTTTTTCAACCACTTTGTTTCTTGACTCCCACTATCTTCTATCCTCCACATCTCCTGAAGTACCTTCTCTACCCTCCAGTTCTTCACTGTCTTTTTCTCTGAATGCTGACTTTACAGGGTCTTATCTTAAAGCACAAAACCCACCTCTCATCTCACTCTTATACAGATTTTGCAATAAATATGTCTTGTGTATATTTATTTTTAATTGTTTACATGTGAGTTTCCTTTTATATTTGTCTTGGGTCTAGCTATTTATAACATTACAACTAAATCTGATATTATTAGGTCATGAGAAAGTCTTTTTATTTTTTGCCTGTTAAAAATTTTTTTTTAAAATTCCATATTTCATTTTCCTCATATTTCATGACCCTTTCTCTTCTCTGAACTTGACCACATCACATATGTACCTATGATTAATTTTGGAAGAAGGGATTTTAAGATATCTTCATTTGTTATATAGTCCAGGGTATTGAAAGAGTATTTACAATATTCAAATCATGAAATAAACCTCCACTGGCATCCTATTCCCTGTATTTTTCTGAATTATTGTTGAACATCAACTTTCAATGGTTTGATTATACGTAATTTTGCTAATTATCTACTAAAACATTTTTTTTTTAATGTGTAATTATAACAAAGCAAAAATGGTATATCATAGGAAGATTTTTTTTTATTAGAGCAATACACTTTAAACTCTTAGTGAATAAAGTAATCTGTGTTTGCTTTGAATGTAATGGAGATAACTGTATGCTAATTAACTTAAATCCTTCTCTCATTCTTAAATAGAAGCACCAATATCATCATGGACTACTATTTCAGTGGGAACCCAACTGGTTCAGTGTTCATTTAATTAATAATAAAATGGAAATTTTCATGGATTTTTGTGGCTGACTGTAAAAGAATTAAAGACAACGTATATAGACAAAAATGTAAACAGGAGTTCTTACGGCATAGTGGCTAATGGACTGCAATATCCCTATGGCATAGTGGCTGGACTAATATCGTTGAGAGTTCAAATTCCAGTCGCACTATTATGTTCACTTTCAGACTAATATATTTGAGATGGGTATGAACACTTTTATTCCTCCAGCCATGGGTTATATAGTACCACTATAAGATGTCATAAAATATATCAAACCTGAAATGTATTTCCATCTTTTTAGGGCATCCACTTGTCTCTTGAAATTATCACTCAGTGCCTGGATTTTAGCACTGACCTAGGCAAGGTTGTATGGAAGATCATGATACTGATGTTATCCAAGGGAGGGATGCTATACAACTTGCCATTAGTATCATTGCAGCAGTTGTCAGAAAAAGGTTGAACATAATGTCAGAATGCTTTAGATACTTCAGCTCCTGGTTTTGCAACATTAGTAGAAGGTTGTAATTTAGTTTTACTTCTCCTAGACTTGTTGCCATACTAAGGTTAAAGAGCCCAGGCTTCTGTTTTAATCTGTATTATCAGTTACGACTATAAAAATATATATTGTGCATATATTGCATTACATACTGTATGTGTGTTGTTTGCCTTTCTGTGTTGTTCATTTATTGTTAATACTGTAATTTGATATTCCTAAAAAATTTCTTTTGCTATACAGTGCATTTTAAACTTTTTTGATAAATATAGTCAACTTCATTAAGAGTCAAGATTTTTGTGGAACTATTCAAAGTTTTTTATATTTTTGTGGTCATCCTGTGCCCTTTAATAAATGTGGAGGACTGATTGTATTTCCTTCATCTTCATTGGTTTTAACAGGTCTTGTTTTTTTTTCCTTAAAATTGTTTTCTTCATTTAAAGAATACATTGTCCAAAAGTTTTGTGGGGAAAAAAATTAATAGTAATGTGTGTGTGTGAGAGAGAGAGAGAGAAAGACTGAAATTATTTACTCTCAAAAATTTGGTTTGTGGGATATTAGTACTAATACCACTAGTGCAATATTAGTTTTTTTATAGCCTAATTTGTAAAGCAGCTGTTGTATCAAGACAAAGAAAAGAGATGCTAGTTTGAGTCTTACCAGAAGACTATCTTTATTTCCAGTTCATGTTGCCTACTAATAGCTGTAGGATGATATTCATGTGTGGTGGATTAATGGAAAAAAAAATGGAATAATGAAAATACTTGGGTGTATTTCAAAAAATGCTTCATCTAAGGAAGTACCCCCCTCAAAAAAAAAAAAAAACAAACTTTATTTACCATATACTGAAAGTTACTTTAAAAAGCTCTTTAAATATTTTTATACAACTTATTTTCCATTTTTGAGAAGTTTTAGTCACTAATAAATATTTTTAACTGGTTTAATATTTCGCCTAAATTATATATTTTTTTCTCATGAATAATGCTTTTATAAGCTTAAAAATTCAGATCAATAAATATTTTTAATTATAGAAAAAGCTTCTAATTAAACATTGAACTTGTAATATATCTAGATCAATTGTCAACTCCTGTAGAGTTAATCTCTCATATTAAAGAAGGTTTTGATAGAAAACTCTTTCTAAAGAGCTTTTGTCAATATTTTGCTGGAAGAGCTTTTGTTAATAGGGGCTTTTGTCAGTCATCACATTACAGGCAGTTATGTCTTTATTCAACTTGTGTTGTCAAGTTTTCCTTCTCTATACAAATGTATTTAACCAACAGAAAAAAAATCCATATACTGAAAGATTTCATTTTTAAAGTAAAACTTCCTTTTCTACTACCTTTCACTGCAGAACAAGTTAGACTCTCTTAGAGTTGGCATTATGCTGCAAGAGCTGAAAAAGTTAAAGCTAAATTTGAATTATGGAACTTGAATAGGATTGTAATTTAACCCTTGCCTTTACATTTTCCCAATTTATAGAAATTAATTTACTCGCTTAAAAAAAAATGTGAAGACAATTTTTTTTGTCAATGAATGATTAAATAGTTAAAATGTTTGATAGAATTAAAATCATATTCAAGAAAAGTGACATTTTAAAAAAAGATTAATTATTCAAAGGCATTTGAATTAAAAGGTGGTAGTTTTTTTTTTTTTTTTTTTTTCTTTCAAGTCCTTTTTCAGTCTATGCAATATTCTAGCAATATTGTTAAGAATATACAATATGCATTGTTCTTATATTTTACATTTTAACTTTAATGTGAATAGAGTAACAAAATTATTATTTTGTTAGTTGTGCCTCCTTGATATGTTCAGGTTTAACTTTGTTTTTAATGGAATGAATATGTATCTACCCAACCTCTATGCCACTAGCAGAGGGTGTGACAGTAGGTAAATTTTAATGCTGGTGGTTTGGGGAATGCAGAGTACCCCTTCATTGCAATTGCTCCCAGGTCCACTCTGGCCCAGAATGGTAGCACCTGATAGGGCCCTATCTATGGGTTACATAGAACTAAACTGTGTATTTATGCTAAACTGAATTGTTTGAATTAGAACTGTTTGACTAAACTGGATAGCTTGAACTAGAAATGTTTTTGACAATTAAACTGTGTACTCATGCTAAACTGAATTGTTTGACATAGAACTGATGATTTGTATAAAAATGGATTTGGCATTAAATAACCTACAAAAGTTGATATGCTATAAAACCCAACCAACCTAGACTGGTTGTCACACTAAGATTAAAGAGCCCAGTCTGTTCTACTATTTACTCATAGCTGTGTGGAGAATAGTTTGATGCTTACCTTTCTCAAAAGTGTTAGCAATATGTGAAATGCAAGCAGCCTTGTTCTGGATTTGAACTTGAATTGTTGATTTCATTTCCTATGACAATAACTGTTACACTACAACTGCCTCCTTTTAATTAGGAATATGTAAAGGCAAGGGTTAATGGGGGTCAAGTAACTACAGTTAATTACATCGTACAAGTCAACTTTTTAAGCCTGAAAAAAAAAAATCTCTACAAAACTATGAGTTGACTTATACGACAGGGCTAAAATCCTTTACCATAGAGTGATCAACCAGTAGAACAGTACTAATAACTGATATACACCACTTACTGTAACTCTAGCAGATTGGAGAGTGTCCTCATAGTGTAATGGTTAAAGCGATGGACTGTGGGATCGTAGTAAGCGAGTTCAAACTCCACTCGCGCTATTACATTCACTTTCGGACAAATACCCTTGGGAAAGGTATAAACCCCTTATCCTCCCAGCTATGGGTTAAATAGTACCACTACTGTTCTTCTAGGAGGATGGCTTTGGCATTAAATAACCTACAAAGGTTGATATGCCATTAAACAAATAAATCTAAACCTCTAGCAGATTGCCATAAGCCTTTCCAACTTAAACTTGTGTTTGGTGAACATATCTAATGAATTAACACGGAGATTAATATAAAATTATAAAACTAATACAAATTAAGTATTACATTAATGCTATATCACATACCATTTTCAACAGCTGATCTACTGACTGTAAACACTAACTGGAATGTCACAGTACCCAGGTGGCCAGTCAGACAATTACAGTATATTTATCTCCACAATTTGATAGATTGTGATTGCATATGAGTATAAGCCCTAATGTGTATGATTTGCTTGTTTCATATATGGCTGATGTAATTCTGAGTTTAGAGAAAAATTTATGTATACCATACACTATTGGAGTAATGGCAGTTTAATGAATATACACACATATTACTGTACTTATTTGGTACAACATTTTAAATGTTAACAATAAAAGGATGGATTTTCACATTTTAAAATCCTTAAATCATTTTCAAATTCTGTTCATAATGTTTAGCCTACTGTATGTTTGGTGGGTTGACCTATACAGCAAGTATAGGTCTAACCCAGAATTTTGAGCTAAAAGTTTTGAGGTTGACTTATCTGCCACAATTTATAGTAATAATAATCCTTAGTAAAAAAATTATAGCTTCAACTAACTATTCTTAACACATTCAATTTGTATACAGTTAAATGGTTTCAAGTATTCCTATCTAATATTAATAATTCTATTTGATAATAATCATTTGTTTGCACACTGTTATGGTTTCACGTATTCTTATTCTTATGCAATACTAATAATTTTCAAACACATCTATTTGACCCAATGTTTTCCAAATTTGTTTCTAAATTTTACCAGTTTTAAGGTAATTCTAACTTAAATTTAAAGTACATTTATATGCAGGAAGCACTGAAAAGTTCTTGGTCTAACCGAAAAGGCAATGGATTTTTCTTTTCAATTAGAATTTTTTTTATAGAGTTAAAGAACTTAAAAAATAAAATGCCAAGCTGTTGAATTGCTGGATGAATAAGTAGAATAGCATGTATGTTTCATGGTTCTAGGTCTTTCTCTTGGTTAGGCTGAGAACTTTTCTGTACACCTCCATTAGTCTTTCTGGGGTTTTGCAAGCTAGACTTGAAGATCAATTACTACTGAGTAGTGAATTCGATCCTCATTAGATGTCCCATGGTCCGTGGTGTAATGGTTATCGTGGTAGGAAATGAACACGGTGATACGAGTTCAAATCCTGGACGAGACTGATTGCATTTCAGATAGCACTAATACCCTTAGGAAAGGTATGAACCCAAATATTCTCCCTTCTGCTATGGGTAAATAGTAGGGCAGACTGGGTTCTTCAGCCTTGGTAAGGCAACTAGTCTAGGAGAAGAAAAACTCTGAATTCAAACCTGTTAAATTTCGCTTAAAAATTGACCTTATGTCATATCCTGCCCGAGCGGAGGGGTGGGTAAATATGATTAGATGTCCCATACATGAGTATCTAGAATAACATGTATGTTTTATGGTTCTAGATCATTCCCTTTTTGGTTGAGCTGAGGACTTTTTAATACTCCCTCGTAGTGTGTATATATATATATATATATATATACGCACACTCTATTGGCCTGTTGATAGTTGTAAAGAAAAGCAGGTGTTTGGCAAGCCAGGTCTAACTTCAATAGTGTGAGTATCTTCAATCTTGAGGAAATAACATAAGACTTTAATATTGGTAAAATATCAGTTCATTACATGTCTGTTCAACATTGGATATTTATATCTGAGAAAGTAAACAGTGACGTTAAAGAAATTACAAGAATAATCAATATTGACATTAGATTTACAAATTGTAATTGACCTAATTGTCTGTGATGAGTAGAAGCAGCTTGTATAAAAGTGTAGATAATAATACTGATAAAAGATCTGCCTTTTGAGTTTTTTTTCTTGTATTATAATCTTGGTTATCATTCTGGAAACCTAGCAGTTTTCTTTTTTGTTTTCATTATCATTTAAGTTTAAAAAAAAAAAAAAAAAATTAAGATCAAAAATAATTAAAAGAAAAAAAAGGTGGAAATTATATTTAAGATTTAAGTTTCTCTAAGTTCTTGCTATACATATGTTCTATGAAATAGTAGAATCAGAAAGAACTTTACAAAACTTTTTTTTTTTTTTTTTTTAAACACTCCTTAATGTAATTTTACCTAAGGTCCACTTTTGTTCTTTCAGCTTGATATATCAAATGTACATTTTCAGTTTTACAATGACATATTTATATAATACCTTTTATCTAGACTTTACTGTGCACTCTTAAAAAGCTCTTAAGACATTTATCCTCATTTTGAAATTTTCACTCTTACCAATATGTGAAAGGATAATCTGAGGAATGAGAATTATTGAACTTGTCGAGATTTTACTTTAAAAATAATACAACTGTTGGTAATTATAGAAGACTCCCATTAATAACCATTGAAGTATACTCTATCCCTTTAGTGGAGTGAGAGAGATTGACAAAAATCAGACAAATAACCACTTGTATTTACCCAACTCGTCTGCCAAGAGCAAGATGAGACACAGTCATTTTTTTTCTAAAGTGAAGTACAGCTGGTTTGAATTTAGTTTTCCTTTTCCTAGACTGGTTGCCTTATTAAAGCTGAAGAACCCAGTCTGGTCAGCTATTTACGTATAGCTTAAATGAAGAAGAGATGAATTCATACCTTTCCAAGCACAAACAACTTTGTCCAAGCATTTGGACTTGGCTTGCTGATTCCATTTCTCACTACAATAACTGTTATACTATGTGTGGCTAATAATCATTGCATCTCTCTAGTGAGGTGAGGTAGATTTATGAAATTCAGGTTAATACAAGCATCACATGTATATTTAATTTTTGTCTGTAACAGCTTAACGTGTTTATTCTAGCATCTGATCTTTTGTTTATAGAACTGCTCTCTCTTTGCCTATATACATCTTTTCTTTATATATGCACTTTGATAAGAAATGTTGAATAAAAATATTTTAATAATACAAGTGAGCAAACACCTATCTATTTTTCCAAATTTAATATTGAAATAAAGAAAGTAGATTGGATTGTTAAAGTTAAGTGTCAGTAGTTATACTGACACTTTTTGCTTGTTTTGTTTAAAATATATAGTCTTTTTTTTTTTTTTTTGTATATTGCATTTATTTTTGAAGTGTTAAATTTCATATTCTTTGAAATAGTCTTTTTTAAAATGCTTGAAGTGTTGAATTTTATATTCTTTGAAATAGTCTTTTTTAAAATGCTTGAAGTGTTAAATTTTATATTCTTTGAAATAGTCTTTTTTAGAATGCTTGAAGTGTTAAATTTTATATTCTTTGAAATAGTCTTTTTTAAAATGCTTGAAGTGTTAAATTTTATATTCTTTGAAATAGTCTTTTTTAAAATGCTTGAAGTGTTAAATTTTATATTCTTTGAAATAGTCTTTTTTAAAATGCTTGAAGTGTTAAATTTTATATTCTTTGAAATAGTCTTTTTTAAAATGCTTGAAGTGTTAAATTTTATATTCTTTGAAATAGTCTTTTTTAAAATGCTTGAAGTGTTAAATTTTATATTCTTTGAAATAGTCTTTTTTAAAATGCTTGAAGTGTTAAATTTTATATTCTTTGAAATAGTCTTTTTTAAAATGCTTGAAGTGTTAAATTTTATATTCTTTGAAATAGTCTTTTTTAAAATGCTTGAAGTGTTAAATTTTATATTCTTTGAAATAGTCTTTTTTAAAATGCTTGAAGTGTTAAATTTTATATTCTTTGAAATAGTCTTTTTTAAAATGCTTTTATCTGAATATTTTATTTTATCTTTTAAAATAACTGTGGGATTTTATTACACTAGAAGCTGAGGCAGAATTACTGGTCCATACAAAAATAATTCACCATTATGTATGTTTGTTGGTTGGTTTATCTGTCATATTCTTTTTTTCTTTTCATTTTATTCCTGTGTTTCTTTTTTTTAGAAATAGTGGTATTATATTCTGTTGTATAATACTACATTATATTCATGGGTCTGGTTTATACATACACTAATAAATGATCTCCCTGTTTGTGTGTTTGTCCGTTTTGCTTTTGTCCACTTATGATGTAGGCTATGTGAGGTTGACATTAGAAATCGAGCTACAAAAATGTCCAGTTTTAAACATTGGGAACAATATTTATATCAGAATTTTCTCCTTTCATTAATCTTAGAAATTGTACAATGATTTATTATAATATTCATCAAGTAGTATGGACACACTTGTATTTCAGCTCCTGTTTCTTTTTTTTTTTTTTGTAAAAAAGTGTAACCTAATAATTTGCATAAAATTTTTAGGCAGAAAACATCTCGAATTTGAAATTCTACTAAAAATTAATTATTGTATTTTTGCAAAATTTTTCTGGCATATCTGATGAAAGATGAAATTTTTTTTACATAAATTTTTATTTCAAATTTGGGAAAAAAAAATTGGATTATACTTCTTTAATTTAAATAACTTTTTTTTCAAATTCTATTTAATTATTTAAACAAAAATAATGATGCTTTGCCTCTGAAGAGGAATCCAGTACTCCTGGATCTACCACCTTATATGAAAAAATGTAAGCTTGGTTTGTGTTGTTAGAAGAAATACTGGTCGTTTCAGAAAAATTTATATAATTTTGTAATTTAATATCTTGAATATTTCTTCTAATTTTAACGGCATGTGTAGAAACAGCTCAGAATTATGTTTATAGCTTTTATCTCTTTTCAGTTATAGAAATGCCATTCATTTGAAAAGAAAAGGCATTCAAAAATTATACATAGAATTTTGAGTTATTTCTCTACATGCTGTTTAGATTTGAGACTATTTAAAAGAGAATTGGTCAGCTTCTGGAATGATTTCAAATTTTTCGAAACACTCTGTAATTCCAACTACATATTTGAATTAGGATTGTCTTATTTGAAGTTATTTTTTTCCTTAGGCAAAACTTTGTATCTTTGCTTGTATAAAGTGTATGGGTATATCTCTTCAATAAGATAGTCTTTATGCACCCAAATATCTTAATTTGAATTAACTAATCCCATGAATTTGATAACTGGAATGAAATTTTGAACTTTAAATTCTCTCTCACTTTACTACTGAGGGAAAACTAAAATTGATAACCTGTTGAGTTATTTGAATTACTGTCATTTGAGCCGCAGTCCTTGTCACACTGTTAATTGGCTGACAATAAAACATTATTCAAATCCATTCACCATGCTGACCATAAAATATTTGTACACAGAGAAATAACACCACTTGAACAAATTATGACATTAAACCAGCCATTAATATTAAAAGATAACAACAATTAGTGTAATTGAAATTGCAGCAATAATAGTTTACATCTAGCTGTAGCAAAGTTTTGTTTGATGAAACAAATGTTTTCAATTACATTTTTCAAGTAGATATAAGTAATGTCATTTGTTTTTATTGTGATATGTTCAGGATTGATTTGGTTTAAATGTTAGTACCTTTCTCTCTCTCTCTCTTTTAAATATATATATATATATATATATATAGTTGGTTAAAGAATCCGGAATTGTATTTTTTATGATTTTTTTTTTTTCTTCTTTAAAGCCTTCTTGCTACTTTCTTTGTATCAGAGTCCAGTTGATATAGAGGTTGCCTTATGTTCTTCTCTCAATCAGTTTCAATTATATCCATTGATTGCCTTCAGGAGGATTTTTTTATATACACACATACGCTCCCCTCCTTGGGATTGAGCACTCTGGTGAAAGAATTTACAGCTGCGACACGCATAATGCAAAGCCCTTCTAATGAATTGGGCACTCTGGTATCCGGTAAGGCAAAATGTAAACAAACAAAAGCTAATACATAATGCCTTATAATTCTTGAACTGACATATGTTGCCTGAAGGCTGAGCGGTAAGATACTAAGTCTAATGTAAAGTTGGATGGGTTTCAATCCCAGCTTGAAGTGTCCTGCGTTTCTAGCCACACTGAAGAGTTGTGATATAACAAAAGTCTGTCTGTGGATGACAGTGTGTGTGTGTGTGTGTATATATATGTGTATATATATATATATATATCATCATGTCGTGCTGCTAGCACGGATATCCCTGACCCTCTCCTGCCACTTCTCCCTATCGTTCATCACCTCTGGCTGGTCTTCAGGGCTACATCCTGTATCCTCACATAGCTGCTGTATGTGTGTTCGAGCTGGTCATCCTGCTTTCGCTCAGCCATATGTGGGGGTCCATAGGAGTACATCACTTATGAGCTCGTCCCTGCTTCTCCAGCAGTGTCCTGCATGTCTGATTCATCTAACTTGGATAGTTTTCGTGATGGGAGGCAGGTGGCCATATAGTTGGTGCCTTGTTGGGTGTTGCCGCCAGGACTTGTTCAATATTGCTTGCAACATTCTTGTGTAATTGCCATCTAGCTTCTTCTCCAGCAGTTTTGTTAGCGTCCAAGTAGTGCATCCATACAGCAATATCGACATGATCGCTGCCTGGAAGAAACTGCGTTTCATTTTATCGGTCAGGTTTGATTTCCATATGATCGATAGCCTATCGATAGCTGTCCATGCCTTCGTTAGCTATGTGTTGATGTCTTTTTCAGTTGATGAGACACTGCTTCCTAGGTATGTGATTTTGTCTACCAGTTTCAGAGAGGTGTCCTCGTGGTGTAATGGTTAAAGCGATGAACTGCGGAATCGTAGTACGCGAGTTCGTACTCCAGTCGCGCTATTACGTTCACTTTCGGGCAAATACCCTTGGAAAAGGTATGAACCCCCTTATTCTCCCTCCAACTATGGGTAAATAGTAGGACGGACTAGGTTCTTCAGCCTTGGTGAGGCAACTAGTCTAGGAGAAGGAAAACTCTGAATTCAAAACCTGTTAAACTCCGCTTAAAAATTGACCTTGTGTCATATCCTGCCCGAGCGGAGGGGTTGGTAAATAGTACCAGTTTCAGAGAGGTTCCGTCTAGTGTGAAAATGTCGCCTGTTTGATTATAGCACATATATTCAGTTTTGTGTGCATTGACATGGAGGCCAATGCCAGCGGCGGCTCATTCCAAACTATGCAGTAGTGTTTCGGCTTGGTTGGGTGTATTTGCCAGAATCGCTATGTCATCGGCGTAGTTGGCGTCGATAATTGTTTTTGCCGGGTACCTTCTGCTTCTTTTCTTTGTCAGCTCAAAGCTGTTTTCTCTGATTTTATCAATTGATGTTCTAAGCATGTAGTCTAGACAGATGATAAAGAGGTATGGGGCTAGCTTGTCCCCTTGTAGTACTCCTGTTGCTATGTCAAAGTAGTCTGTGTCTCCATCCAGTGAACGTA
Organism: Sepioteuthis lessoniana; assembly: GCA_963585895.1. Lineage (NCBI taxonomy): Eukaryota > Metazoa > Mollusca > Cephalopoda > Myopsida > Loliginidae > Sepioteuthis > Sepioteuthis lessoniana. The sequence continues at coordinate 154,675 of CAUZXS010006437.1, forward strand.
CTTTCACTTTGGTGTTTCTATAGAGAATTGTTATTGCTGCTATGGTTTCTTTTGGTAGGCCGTATGCTAGTAGGATTTGTTCCATCTTTCCTCTGTGAATGGAATCGAAGGCCTTAGTGAAGTCGACAAATAGTAATGTTGCCTGTAGGTTTTTTGCCCATACGCCTTCAAGGATTCTACAGATGGTCAATATTTGTCGTGGATCTATTTCTTTGGAAGCCATTTTGGTTTTTCCTTAGGATGTTGTTGATTTTGGGTTCTATGCGGTTTTGTAGTAGGGCATTGTAAATTTTGGCTGCTATAGATGTAAGTGTTATACCTCGGTAGTTCTTGGCTAATCCGAGGTCACCCTTTTTAGGGAAGGGGAGGATGCATTCCTTCTTCCATCTGTCTATCGGATTTTGATTATAGACTGCATTGTAGTGTCGGAGCAGTATGTCGTTGAATTGTCTGGTCTTCCATACTTTGGGGGGAATCTCGTCAAGCCCTGTTGCTTTCCTATTTTTAATTTTTCTAAGAACCGAGTCGAGTTCTTGAGTGAACGGTCCTAGTTTAATGTCCAATTGCTTACTAATAATTCTGGTGATTGGTTCATGCGTAACTTTCGGTGGGTTTCCTAGTAGATTTTTGAAATGGTGTTTCCACAGTTTTATTCTTTCTTGTTGATTTGCAGCTTTCAATTTTGCCTTGGCTGTGCTCTTCCTTCTACTCACTTCGTTTATTGTTTGCCCGGCTATCCTAGATTGCCTATGTTCCACTGAGTCTCTAATCTTATCTGATTTTGTATGTATTCTGTCTGTTCTTTTAGATATATACCTGTTAATTGATATTGTGACTTTTTTAGTTTTAGGGCATTTGTGTTTGTTGGGTTCTTCCTATAGCTTTTGGAGGCTGTTTTCCCGTGTGTATGTGGCAACTGTTGTGGAGGGTAACCCGCAGGCTCCCTTTTCAAAAGCTAGTATATCGAGGTCTAGGGAAGGGTGCTACTTCTTTCCTAGGATTGCTCCATACCTTTGATCCATACCTTATAATGCTAAGTGTTAAGCAAGGTAGCATCAAGTACCATTTTTTGAGTAGCACTCTCTACTACACCTAAATGTAATAGTTATTTGCTTTGTCCTTGACTACAGTCACCATCTTATATTTATTTATTTCATTTATTTATTTCATTTATTTATTTATTTTTGTAGTTATTCAGTTTTGTTTAGTTTGGGTTGGAAGTGTTTATTAATAGTGGGAGTGCTTTGGTTAGTGTATGAGTTGTTAAAGATGTTAAGTATGTTAGTGCTGGTATTGAAGGCTATTTTATTTATGTTCAATTGTTTATTTTTAATGC
>CAUZXS010006438.1:0-70496 GCA_963585895.1 Sepioteuthis lessoniana
TGAGAAGGATGAAGTAGACATTCAAAATTTCATGCATACAATTGAGTCGATGCAAAATCCATTTACATATAATGAAAAAGAACTTATAAACATAGCATCTGACCAAGGAGCACCATCTGAAATTATAGATGATATTTCGACAGCACATGGAAAAAGCTGCAATGGACTTTTTCTGTGAATTTCCTACTGTATTATCTCCCTTTTTCTAAAGCAGTGCGCACACTTACAGCGGAGATATCTTCAGATTTGAAATCCGTACGAACAAAACTTCTAGAAACAGATGAAATTTTCTCATATGAATAAAATGTCCAAGGAACTAAAAAAAATAAGCCTTTTTAAAGCCTCTGACCCATAGCCTAATAGCAGGAAAATGATGCGCCAGTCTGCTACAGATTCTCCTGAACAACAATACTTATATTTCAATTTCAGAGTTTTCTATTCGGCTCGACCGGTCGCACTTCCAAAGCTAGAGAACCCAATCTACCCAACCAATTTACCCATTGCTAATACACACACACACACACACACACACACACACACACACACACACACACACACACACACACACACACACATATATATATATATATATATATATATATATATATATAGGAGGGGAAATGAATATTCGTACTTATGAAAGTTTTTATTTTTTATCTGAACAATTTTTTTTAATATATTTACTGTATAAGTATATATTCTACTAATATGTGTATATACCCTTAAGTTACAATTAGTTTTACGGAAATTAATGCCATTTATTTATTTTCACGAGTAAAAAAAAGTAATCGTACAGTACAATATTGTCACGATATTTTTCTAGATTGTTCCAATAATGCTATCAGTGCCCATAGTTAGCCTTCTAGAATGTTCCAATAATATTATCAGTAACTATAGTTTGTCTTAAAATCCTAACCGGAACTTTCTGCAATTGCTTATCATATGAGAAGGTTCTGGTCATGGTAAGAAGGTAAAGAATTGAGTAATCTACAAAAATCACTTATCGTTAAGCTTTGGAAAGATGGAGAAAGTTATAGAAATATCTCAAGCAACCTGAATATTCCTTTTATTACGATAAGTTCATTCATTGCAAGGTTTAAAAGATGTAACACAGTTGAAAACAAAACAAAACAAAAAACAAAACAAAACAAAAAACAGGTTCTCTAAGGAAGATTTCTACTAGATTATCAAGATAATTAGGACGCCCGATTAACCAAAATCCAATGGTTATGCGTGAAGAGCAGCAGGAAGATTTGCCTTCATCAGGATGTAGTGTAACCAAACAAACAATAAGTAATGAAATGCTGAGCAATGGTCTAAAGTAAAGGAGACCAAAGAAAACCCTTTTCCTATTGAAACGATATAGAGATTCAAAGTTGAAATACTTAAAACAACAAAAGGAAAATGAAAATTCGCTTGGTGGAAAGAGCATTATGGACAGATGAAACTAAAATTGAGTTGTTTAGTAATGATTATCGAAATCGTGTGTGCAGGAAAGATGGCAAAGCCTACTCACCAAAGAACACGGTACCAACGGTCAAATTTGGTGGTGGCAGTTGGGGATGTTTTTCAGGGAAAGGTATGGGCAAAATATCAATAATAGACGGTAAAATGAATGCCCAAAAGTATAAACTGATCTTGCAAGAAATTTTGATGTCTTCTGTTGAGAGTCTTGAGCTACCTTCTGATTACATTTTCCAGCAGGATAATGATCACAAGCATACAGCTATATCTACGAAGAAGTGTTTGTTTGAAAATAATATTAATGTTTTGCAATGGCCAAGTCAGTCCCCGGATTTGAATCCAATTGAGAACTTGTGACGATTTTTAAAAATTCAAATCCGAAGAAGAGCACCAGCAAACATCACTAATCTGAATGCAATATGCCGGGAAGAATGGTACAAAATACCAACGAAGAAATTAATCGAGAACTACAGGAAGAGATTAGAGGCTATTGAAGTGAATAAAGGGTATTTTACAACGTATTAAATGAAGAGAATGCGTTATTTTTTGTACCATACGATTTTTTTTTCACTCAACCAACCTTATCAACTTCAATAAGCCAACCTAATTACACTTTTTTTCATAATTGATAGTTTCACGTGTTTATCTCCCTTGTTCTATATTTTCTCCGTTATATTCAATATTATATCAATATTTATATAATATATCAATGTCTAAATGATATCATGTGAAAACTGATGCATTTGTAACACAAATATTCAGAATTAATATATGATCCATGAATAAGCAGAAATGTTGAAAACTCTCAATAATTTTAATGAGTTCATCTCTTTATCTTTTATCTCATAATAAAAAACAAACTTAAATATAACACAACGGTTATCGTCATATGTAATTGTTCGGCAGCATTTTTAGTTATGGGGTTAGAAGGGTGGAATTCTTATTTGTTTTGCTTTTTTGTTTGTTTGTTTGTTTGTTTGTGTATTTGTTTTAATCTATTTTCGTAGCTTTAGCTTTGAGAAGGTCACGTAATTATAGTTTATTTTTTATATGAGATTTCAATGTCAGTTTGTTATTGTACTTGGTTCAATTCTTTAAAAAGACGTCAAGTTGAACCCAGGTTGAGGATACCCTTCTGTGGATGTGTTAGTTCGTGGTCAGAGAGGTTTACGCTCACTCTCTTTCTCTCTCTCTCTCTCCCTCTCTCTCTCACACACACACACACACTCAGAGAAGCATACAACACGTGTTTGTGTGTGCGAGTGTGTTTAGTCATGTATTTTTGTGAGTATTATATATGAATGTAATATTTTTTTTGTCATACAACGTGTGAAAGCACGTGCGATACTCTGTCCACATCAGCCGCCAACCAGGGTGATAACACAGTTTCAGTAGCTCAAAGCGGTATTGCCACTCCTAGCGCTAACAAGCAGCTTTTGCCACCGGACAGGGCATTTAAAATATATATATATATCTATATATACGCCAGATCAACTAAAAGCAGATATTACATTGGACGTTCGTTCATCTTCATTTTATTGCAGTTTGTGATTTAAAAACACGTTTTATTTCGGCCGTTGATGTCACAGCGACCGTTTCTTGATTTTGTGTAATAACACGGGAATGGTGATTCCGCGTGCATATCATTAATGTTGAAATCCTTTCTATATCCGTCATCTATTCGGTTCGTTTTCCTTCAGTTTTATCTTTTTTATACGTTACTGCACAAAAGCACTCGAGACAATATTTCAATATATTTATTATTCCCATAATTCACTGCAATGGTGTTAAATGGGAATTTCAAGTTCATTATTTAATTTTGATAAAGAAACCTTCCCATGATTCACAATTAAGTTGTGATTGGACAATACGCATGACGTAATCAGAGTTTCTCTGGATTTAATAGCTTGTAATAAATCCGGAAAGAATTACGAGTGATTTTTATTCGAATATCAGACGTTTCATTAGCAATAGTTAGGAAAAGTGTGAAAACCATTATCTGTAAGAAAAACCATATGACTAAAAAGAAAACAAGGGAAGCGCATTTGTCATCTTAAATAAAATATATTTTAGAACAAAAACACAGAATATTCTAAGGAATGATATCAACATTGAATCAATCGAGACGTAGACAATTATATCACATCAAAAATTATAAAATTCTGCACAATATATAATCAAACTTTAAATAAAAAAACAAAAGGTCTTCTACCTAACTACATTTTTAAAAAGTATCAGGTTTTACAGATTATCAAACATCCACCGTTCCGAGGAAATAAAAATAACATTACAAACTGAAAAATCTCAATATATAAAGATTCCAAACCTTTGTGACCTCAAATTTTAGCTTATAGTATAAAGCTCATCATACCCTATAAACCGACTCAGCAAATTAATAAAAATTTTCTACTACAACCGTTCTTATATAAGATATTATTGGACTCATTGTAATATTTGCCATCACTAATATATATATATATATATATACTAAGGCATAGATATCAAGATCACCGCTTCATATTTTGGAAATTCTCATGAGGCAACATAAACAATTTACATAACTTACTCCAAAATCTACACCCAAAAACAGTTTACCATTTTAAAGAAGTTTTGTTTTGGGATATACTCACAATATATCAAAATGGCCAAATTAATATACATATATATTTACCACAAATCACAGACAGCCACCAATACTTCCATTTCAAAAGACATCACTCCAAAATCTGCATAAAATCCATCTCTAACATTCTCGCATTATCTATGTATTTATATATACAAATTCTAATCATTCTATAGTCTATCTATCCGTCTTCATCAGTATTAACCTTCTTTCTCCTTTTTTCTGTTTAATTCGATTATATCTTCATCTATCTTTTTAAATACATGTAAACGATGAAACCGAATTATTTTACATATGGGTTTTTCTAACTTTTCAGCATCAATATGATTTAATGAGGAAACAAAATGAAAAAAACGCAGTTCCTGTTTGATAGGATTTTGGTTGAAAATGATACTAAATTCAACGAATTTCCCGCTTTTTTAATATGTATGTCAACTAACATCTTGGAATCTTTAAATTCAAATTCTGATTATTATGTTTTGTTGTATATATTTTTAGAAGCTGGGGTTTCGTTTTGGCTTGTTTTTTTATGTAAGATTTCAATTTCACTTTGTTTTTGTACATGGTTGAATCCTTTAAAAAGATAACAAGTTGGACCCAAGTTAAGGAAATCCTTCTGTGGTTGTGTTAGTTTGTGGTTGTTGAGGTTTAGGAATTTATCATCGTTATTCGGAAATAGTATGCGGCCATTAGAGAGGTTAAGTTTTCTTTGTATTTTGATTTTTTGTTGAAAATGACTTTTTCAGTTATGTATGACAGTTTGTGTTCAATGGCTTGTAACAGTCGAGTTGAGAGAGAATTTTTAAATTTCTTGTGGTTCAGTATTCAGGATGTTTATTTTTTATTTATTATAGTTAATTTGTCTTTTTACAAGACTTGAGCGATACTTATGGGTATCAGAATCGTGGTGAGCTGCAGGATCATGTATTTTAAAATATGTGTAGTTGGGCAGCAGTCTTTCATTTAAGCATGTTTGATTAAATAACGACACATTTTGTCTCTATAATTTCATTAAGATCCTCTCAAGTTTCCTGATAAGTGTCTTGCTTCCAGGTTGGAATTGGTGGATGAATTTACCAAAATTGTCTCGTGCACTTTTAGACTTCTCATAGGCGATCATCAGGGGATGTTTGGATGTGTATGTAATTGTTCGGCAGCATTCTTTAGTTTTGATGTTAGAATGGAGGAATTCTTGAGCTATTTCTTGGTTGGATCTATTTTTAGTAACTGGGCCATTGGCCTAATGAGTAGAGTGTTCGCCAATGGTCCGGGAGACCTGGGTTCAATCCCAGGTCGAGTCATACCAAAGACTCAAAAAATGGTACTTGATGCTTCTTGCTTAGCACTCAGCACTATAAGGTAAGGATCAAGGGTAAAGTGGATCAATCCAAAGAATGGAGTGGCACCCTCCCCTACACCTCAGTGTAGTAGCTATTGCAAAAGGAGCCTTCGGATTACACTCGACTAGGGCCACAAACCTTTACTTTTTTATTTTTTGTAGTTTCAGCTTTTAGAAGGTCACGTAATTGGAGTTTAGTTTTGATTTGACTTTCTTGTTGAAGTTTTATTATGATTTGAAATAAGATTTCAAATTCAGTTTGTTTTTCTGTTTGGTTGAATCCTTTAAAATGATTCCAAGTTGAGGAAATGATTCTGTGGATGTGTCAATTCGTGATTGGAGAGGTATATATATATATATATATATATATATATATATATATATATATATATATATTACCGTGGGTTGTGCGCTCGAAGGGAGAATGGTAGGCTGCCACACATGCTCTTCTCATGAATTGAGCACTCCGTTAGCCGATAGCGTATATGTAAAAATATATACGTAAAAAATTCCTTCAATTACTCAGAGAATGACGATAGATCTTAGCTAAGAATTCTGGCTAACTTCAGTCATGTTTGGGTCCTAGCTTGAAGCATCTCGTATGTCTAACGACACCAAAGTGTTGTGATACAAAGAAACCGTCTGTCTGTAGATGACTATGTATACATAATATTCATCGATGAAATTTCCCGTGATATAGTTTGGAAAAAAAATTTTGTTTGACACAAAAACTTTCATTCATTTAATCAGTTTTAAAAAATGCTTTAATAATATCAAACACATATCACGGATACTCTTTGATTTAAAATACTAGTTTCTATTTGTAGCAAAAAAACAAAAAACAAAAAACAAAACAAAATAATTCTTTTGTCTCGTTATGAACAATTCCTGAATTTATAAATATCAATTTTTAAGCATAAATCATTCTTTGTCAATGTTCTCAATTCAACGGTAAATATCAATAAAACATACTGGCCATAAAATTCAAAATGAATATTCAGCTCAGGCATTTTTCCCAATATTTAATTTGTAGATAAAATATTGAAGCTAAAATGAATATTTATATATATTTTATATATAGGTTTGATTAATAAATCCAGTCGTATACATTTATATAAGAAATTACTCAAAATCATCGAATCTATAAAAAGAGACCCACATTTATGAAGAAGTCAGTGAAAATATAAAATTAAAACAAAAACACTCTTGTGGAAATATCTTTTTTTTATTTCTCAACGAAAATTTTAAATGAAATGGTTGATGGAGAATTCAAACGAATTGTGCAAATGTCTTTAAACTTTTAAAAGATAATTTTATATTCTTTTATACAATGAGATACATAAAAGATATATAAGAAGTTAAAATATTGTGACAAAATTGATGAGAATACTTTTAAAAAAATATATTGGCATGGAAAAATATGGTTTCGAATTTCGAAAGACTTGCGTGATATACAAGTAGTTCTTTTTTGATGATTACTATATGCGTAAATATTTGATTATTATTTCTTTACCGAAACTTAATATAAAAAGATGTAGCGCTTCCATATTGAATGAAAATAAATGTTTGATAGATCAAGAGGTGAAAATATTGAAAGATTGTTACAGTTTTGATTAATAAATGTAAAATATCTTTAAGACACAAAAAACGACCATATAATGGTCAACTGATAGTTTTTCATATTGAAATGAAAGTCCAAAACATTGCTGTCTGTACTGGCAGGTGAACACAAGATTTTGGAAAGTCTTTCTTCCTCTTACATATCATAATCAGTGTTGGAAGGATTCTTTACGATCTTTTTGTGAGCACAGACACACCCAGTTGAGATGTGTTTTGTTATCGGTTCATAGACTAACAGTCCATCCACACATACAGACGTACGTTGAAGGAACAACATTTCGCTGTAGACATGTTCACAATTGTGCATCCCATCAGATCCAATACAATCACGACAACGACACACGGCCTCCGATCGAGCTGATGGGTACAGTGTAGAATCTGTGATCACTTTGGTATACCATGGGCAACTGGATCGATCCCTGGTCTCGCCACTGTTCGGTAATGTCTTGGGACATGTTGTTTCTCCTCGGTGTAAAGTCTGGTTAGTAGACGAGGAAATATATTCAGCAGGCATTAAGAATTTGCTTCCAATTGTTGCAGCGGTCAGTGTTTCATAGTGGATATTTAAATCAGATGGTATTTTACATTTGGTGGACAGCGGGGCACCCGATACAAACAACATCATTTCACACCAGAAAACAGCGGAGAAAATAAATAACTGAAATAAAAAAAAAAATGAAACAATCTGAACTAATAAAACTCATATTTATCGGAATATCGATTTATTCAAATATTTCTTCTAATTAGCATATTTAAAAAATACAGGATAAATATTTAAAATATCTCCAATTTTAATTTTGTCTATAAGTATTAAATTTTTTAACTGCATTTGTAATTATCAACTCTTGTTTATTATCTCCGATAAATTAATCAGTGTAACATGTTGACCCTCGATCGAGCTGTCACTTAAGAGATGCACCTGTGTAAATAACAGGTGCATCCGGTCGAAGATATTGGGGTATCACCTTGACTTGTGGACACGGTTGAATTCGGTGCAGACGCCCACAGGAAGCAGATGCCTGTCAATCAATTATATAACCCGGTGCCGCAGACGGCTTAAGTCAGTTGGAATTCGAGGCAGACAGAGTTCAGTTCGAGTTGCAGTCACAGTTCGAGTTCCAGTCGCAGTGGGGGACAAGATGCCGTTGTGAGAGCCAGCGCCAGACAGAGGGCTTGGGCCCTCAGGACCCCGGTTGAGCAGCTCAGCAAGATTGAGAAAGAAGTGCTGCTATGGTCAGAGGAACTTGGGGTCAATATGTTGCAGTCTGTCCCCGTCTCCAACTCACCTCTCACACATAACCAACATCAACCCTTTCGCAACCCTTTCGGGAGTAAAGTGTGAGAGGTATATATTTCTAAAGAACTGTGTTCGTTCGTCATTATTGTTGATTATGTTTCCGGATGTATATGCAAACGTATTGCTGTATCCCTACTATACAACCTCAGATCAGTAGAATAAAACGGAGAAATAATATGAAAATTACCTCTTACTTTTTCATAATTTTTCTCAACGGTTCTTATGTAAACATTGATAGTAAAAGTAAATAGTGACGAGAAAAAAAAAAAAAAAAAATAAAACAAGGGAAATAATCAATTGTCAACAAGTCCAAATCTAAACTTACATTGGTCATGTTGAAGTGGTGAGGATTCGTTAAGTAGATAATGAATGAAGGGTGAACGTCCAATGAGCAACAACGTAACCAGGAGAACTGAATGAGAATGAATACAAAACCTAGCTGTGAATTCAATATATAGGCTATCGCCTAAGTTAGGGATATAAAGTCACGCCTTATTACGATGAGGGGAAAACCGGCTGAGCTAAAAACAGACGGAATACACAAGGATATATTATGAATGAAGTGTATTTCGAAGAGGAAAAAAAATTGTCGGAACCTGTTTTCGTCCGATAGAAAAAAAAACAAAACAATAAATATACGTTTTATAGTTACTCAAATAATTTCCTTCAATTCATATTTTTCGGTTAAAAAAAAATTAAGAAAAATGATAAAATTTGAGGAAAAATATTTAAGTCATAGAATAATGTTTGCATTTACGATAAATACATTTTAGCAGTGTTCTTAAATCAGGAGAAGACTTTTATTCCGATGGAAAATTCGCACTGAGTAAAAAATAATTTCAACCACTGTAAACACACGTTGTGAAACAGGCTGTATATGCACACACACACACACACACACACACACACACACACACACACACACACACACACACACACACGTACGCATGCACGATCGTGTGGGAAAAGTTTTGTGTCGGTTGATGTTATATATATATATATATATATATATATATATATATATATAAAACTTTATATAGATATGTCATTGATCCCTGATTAAGTCCATGTTTGTCCTCTCTCTCTCTATATATATATATGCATGTACGTATGTATATATATGTTAGTATGTGTGCGAGTTTGTGTGCATGTGTATGTGTATATCTTTGGTTACAAGTCAGTGTGTAACATGTATGACGCCCTTATACCCGACGGTACTAACTACGATGTTCCTTTACAAGTTGATTAAGGATGTGTGGAAATTTTGTTAAATTTACATATAAATTTAGATATTTGCAAATATTCATTGAATAAATAACTATCTATAGTCATGCATATATATATATATATATATATATATATATATATATATATATATATATATATATATATATGGGGGTATTTATATGTTATATAAAAGATTAATAGGAAAAAGTAAAAGAAAAAGAGCTTCAGTGTAGGCGTGTGAAAATGAATACTAACCAACGTGAAGTAATGAAGATCTTTTTATAGAAAACTTCTAATAAATTTCACGCAACATTTTAGTAACGTACATGCCAAAACTTTTCTACTGGGTGATTTTTTTTTAATGTTTCATTGCTTTTTTGAAAGGAAACACTTATATTTTACGCGTTTCCTTTCTTCCAGGAACCGAAAGAAATTCATGAAAGAAACGATGTCAATAATGATTTTCCGTTGTTTTATTTCATTTTATCTTTTGACTTTCAGAAAATTACATCCGACTACTTTAAAAAAATCTTGATAATTTTCAGTAAGCTTCCGTTAACAGAATCTATGATTTTCATTGTGCGTCAAACAGATTTTCTTATATCCTTTTAATTGTGTTATTGTCTTCTGAGCTTGTCCGGTTTTTCCTTCACTAATAAGGTGTACCTTTATATCCTCTTAACATACCAGAAAGTATATATATATATATATATATATATATATATATATATATATATATATAATACTAAATTATGACCGGGACTGTTTTATCGTTCTCATTCAACTCTTTTGTCAAAATTGTTACTAACTCTTTTGCCTCGTTGATTATTTATCTCTTCATTGATTCCTTACTGAACCAATTTTATTCACTTCAGTATAAATTATGTAAGACTCGACTTTTTTCATAGTTTACAGTTTTTCAAAATTATCTCTCTTGTAATCTTATGTCTGTCACGGTACCACATGTGGCCCAATGCTTGTCACGGTACCAAATGTGGTCCAATGCTTGTCACGGCACCACATGTGGTCCAATTCTTGTCACGGTACCACATGTGGTCCTATGCTTGTCACAGTACATCATGCGGTCCTATGCTTGTCACGGTACATCATGCGGTCCTATGCTTGTCACGGTACATCATGTGGTCATATGCTTGTCACGGTACATCATGTGGTCCAATTCTTGTCACGGTACATCATGCGGTCCTACTCTTGTCACGGTACATCATGCGGTCCTATGCTTGTCACGGTACATCATGCGGTCCTATCCTTGTCACGGTACATCATGTGGTCCTATGCTTGTCACGGTACATCATGTGGTCCTATGCTTGTCACGGTACCACATGTGGTCCTATGCTTGTCACGGTACATCATGCGGTCCTATGCTTGTCACGGTACATCATGCGGTCCTATCCTTGTCACGGTACATCATGTGGTCCTATGCTTGTCACTGTACCAAATGTGAAGAGTGCAACACAATAGCACCATTTCGAACATCAATAGATGCTTCACTTCTTCAAATACAAGGTGACTTAATTGCTTCAGACATGAAGGTGTTCTATTCAGACTGAACATTTTTCTAGGACTAAACTCAACACGAGGAGAGTGGAAGACATCGTAAGGGTTTATTGTTATATAGCCATAATGGAGGAATAATGAGACCGTAATACATTCTTTACAATATATATATATATATCCTTTTATTACTTCTTGAAAGGTCGAAACTGACTGTAAATGTTAGAGACTGGGACAGGAAGATGAAGGGCGCGGACACAGACTGGAGGAGGACTGCTATACTGACCCTTTCTTAATCCACGTTGAGATTTCATATTCAGGACCTTATGTCACTGCTTCTTTGACGAGAGCTTCACAACTGGGGTCCATTATGGGTCACTGGCCCCGTCTTCTCTGAACACTCCCTGGCTGTGACTCTGTGTGACTGTCCGTCTGACGTGGGTACCCGTGTATATATAATTTCATAACGCCTACGCGTTCTTCCCCTCCGTAATTCATGTGCTCTGCTTACACCCAGGTATCGCTTGTTTTCCGGTAATTATTTTATTTACATAGGTGGAACATCTTGACCCTAACCCTAACCTAAATTCCTGATTGACGGCTCTCTAATAGGTCAATATGTAGCACTCCACTTTACCCTTTTTTTCAAAATGTCCATCTGTGAACATTTTCCTCGCGTTTTCTCCACCTTTCTCCCACCCACACCTTACAAAGATGCACAAGGACGACAACAGCAAATATAAATTTTCCGTTCACCTCCAAAGGTGAGATAAAAATTTCATGGGAATTCTTTTCCCACACAACACAAACTGCTTTCGTGTCCATTGGCCCTTTTTTCACTACTTTTTCTTACTGCTCGTTGGACTATCTCTTTTCTCTTTTTTTTAATACTGTTGTGTTCTGGTTAGTGAACACAAGTAGTAGTAATAATAAGACAAACCACGATATGTGAGGAAAATAGTTATATTAACAGGAAAGAGTATTTACAAGAGAGAGACTGTTAGTAATAAGAACATAGGATTAGTGATAGAGTAATGATATACTTCAACAATAGGAACGGCTCTTCTGGTCTGACTCGTAGGCTTATCCTTTTATTCCTTGTAATAAATACAAGAAGGCACGAGGCCTTGTGGTTTTGGGGGAGGGGAAGGGAGCGGTCATGCTTTAACTATATTTTCTATGGGGAACCTAGCTAGCCACATTCGCCGACCCATTCAACAATGCAATATATAATCACTCGTCCATCTCCATGCACGCAGCAACCACCAAAATACCGCATTTGCTCTATGAAAAAGTCCTACTTAAAACCCGAAAGTGTTGCATGATTTTATTTACAATGTATGATTTTTTACAATGGATATGATGGGAATGGGAGAGAAAACCCCGAAAAACATATATACACGAAAACAAGGAAAAAATCCCCCGTTTGGTTTCCCTCCCATCCCCCCGTCTATAAAATTGGAGGCCAACTGTTTTCCGGGTCGAAAATACCGGAAACAAGCCGGACCTACCCTAGGTAGGGCGGGAATCCTACTCTACAGGGATAAAAGAATTAAAAGGGTCGGGCTCGGCATGGGTCGATTTTAGAAGCGGGTAAATGATTTTTTACATATGAATGTTCAAGATCTTCAAAAGGCGGACTGGGATACAGGTTGAGGTACAAAAATAATGGGGGTGGGGAAGATCTTGAGTGCTAACAACTAAGTGACAGGGACAATGACTCACAACGTACTGCTAACTAGGTTGCAGGGGAAAATAACAAAATCCTACTTACCAAGGGTGGGGTCCCTAAGGACCCGTACCATAGACGCCATGGGCCGGCAGAGGAGGGAAGGATGACTCCAACATTGCCCCCTTTCGTACGACCAGGCTCGCTGCAGTCACCCACCTTTTGCTGAATGTTATGCGATCCAAGCGTTTTCTATCGCATCTGATTTTGACCCTCAGCTGATGCCGAAAATACAAAACCAGATCACGATGAGAAAAGTTTGCATCTTCATACAATCCCTTGTTTCGCGTCGTCCAAATCACCATTCGGGCTACAGCTAGGATCGCGAGAAACACCACACGCTTCTCACCGTGAAACGGAGGAAGAACGTTGTCTACGACGTAACCAACGTCGAGCAGCACGAGCTGTTTGGGTTCGATGCGAGCCGTCCACTCCCCGACGTGATCCCAAAACGGACGAACTCGCTCGCAGTAGTAGAAGGCGTGCTCAGCCGTTTCTTCCAAGCCACTGCCGCAGCGAGGGCAATCAGGCATGTCTGCCAGGCCCGCCTTGAAGTTCAAGCCGCGAAGGGATAACGCATTCCGAACAAGTCGCCAGGTGAGCGAGAACTCAGAGTTGTTCAAGAAGCTCGATCCTGGCGCCCAATTCCAGTGAGAGCGGATCTCCTCCGCCGTCCAGCCGTGCCGCTCGCTGAGAGGATCAGAAGCGGAACCCACCACTAATTCCCGATACAGCTCCTTCCGAGGCCATGAAAGGTCACTGGACCCAAGAAGGTTACGAAGGGCCTTTCGGCACTCGCGGACAAACAGTGCTTCGCCCAAAGGCCTACGTCGACCTTCGGCCTTTGGGTCTGAGTTGAGGCGAGGAAAAGTCCGACTCGCCTTTCGTCTCCACACTGAGTCCCCCGTCAAGACACGGCCCAGATATGCAAGTCTTTCAGCAAGCCAGTGGCTCTCCAGATCAGGCATACCCAGACCCCCGTTGCGAGTACGTTGGATACAGACCTGCCTACGGACCATCGGCCTTGCACCTCCCCAGAGCAATCTGGAGAGGGATCGTTGCAGTGCCAACCGATGTGCCTTAGGCAGAGGAAGTACAGCCAATCGGAAAAGGATCAAGGGGAAGACGTACGCGGCGCACGCCTCAGCCCTGCCCTTTAAGGACAACCTCCTTGAAAGCCAGATTCCCACCTGAGCATTCACCTTAGCGTGTACTTCCGACCAATTTCGCTCCAGTTGGAGGTCGGGCCCAAACCACACCCCAAGGATGCGGATGGGTCCGTCACTCCAGCGGAAGGGCCCTGGAAGAGTATTGCTACCCCTCCAAGCACCAAGCCGCAAACCTTCGCTTTTGTCAAAATTGACCTTGGCCCCTGCAATCCGCTCATACTCGACAACCGCCTCTTTCACAGCCTCTATATCCTGGCGGCGGGATACAAAGACTGTGACGTCATCAGCGAACGCGGAAACCCTAGCCGCAAGGCGGCCAACGAATGGGATACCGCGCAGTGCCGGACTTGTCCCCCCATCCCTAAGCCTGCGCAGGAGGGGCTCCAACGCGAGGACATAGAGAAGAGGAGACAGAGGGCAGCCTTGCCGGACCGAACGCTCGATCGCGATCACCCCCGAACGCCTTCCGTTCACCTGCACCACTGCCTGAGGGTTGTGGTACATCATGCTAATCCATCTGCGGAACTCCGGTTTGAATCCGGCAGTCTCCAAAACAGACGCCAAGAACCGATGGTCAACCCTATCGAAGGCCTTGGACTGATCTAAACTGATCAGCGCGGATTCGGTGTCGTCTTTTATCCCCTCTAGGACCTCGCGAATCAAGTGCAGGTTGTCCTGGATCGATCTTCCCTTCACAGCAAAGGTCTGTTCGGGGCCGATCAGATCGCTAATGACAAGCTGTAAACGATTCGCTAAGACCCGGGCCAAAATCTTTAACTCTGTGTTAAGCAGAGTTATGGGCCTGTAATCATCTAAACCCTCCCAAACATGCCTGCCACCTTTCTTCAGCAATGTGATCACGCCTTTGGTAACGCTACCAGGGATGGCTCCCTGGGCGAACCAATGGTTGAACATATCCGTCAGAATAGGCACAAACATGTGCGACATCCTCAAGTACACTTCGTAGGGCAAACCATCTAGTCCCGGCGACTTGTTCAGGCCGACCTGCTTCAACGCGTCACGGACTTCGCATTCAGTAACCACACCCTCGCAGCTAGCCGCTTCAGCCGCCCCAAGGCGGGGGAAGTCGGCGAGATAGCTACGAAACTCCCGGAGCGGGAGATCAGTGCAGCGGGCAAAGCGATCCCGAAAGTGCGCCCGAAAGGCGTCACGTATCTCACGACCCGATCGCAGCAGACACCCGTCCGGGGTCTTGACAGATGCGATGTACCGATCGGGGAACCTTCGCACTTCTTCTTCACGCGCAGTCGCGTTCGATTTCACAGCTTCGTTGAGAACTCTTTTTAGCCTAGATCTAACTACTGATCCCTTGTAGCGCTCGCTACTCTCACGCTCAAGGTCCCTCCTAGCTAGCTCTACACCTAGGGAGTCCCCCCCAGCCACCGCCCGGGAAAGTCTATCATCTATAGATTTCGCCTCCGCGGTCCTATCTAGATTGAGCTGTCGACCGTACTTGGTGGCGAAATCTCTAATCCTATGTTTAAGAGAAACCCACCACCTATTCCCGGTAACCGCCCCCACTAACGCCCGCTGAATTAGGGATTCCAGCCGGTCCCGGAAGTCCCGTATCTCCAATAAGGAGGTATTGAACTTCCAGTAGCCGGCTAGACTAGGTCTATTAACTAACCGCAGACTGACTCTAATGAGTTTATGGTCAGTCCACGCTATCAAGTGGAACGTGGGACAACTAACAAAATCAATGTCAGCTCTTCTCACTAACACTCTGTCCAAGTAGGAGCCTACTTTGGCAGAGGGCGAGCTATCTAGCCACGTCCACATCTCCCGCCCTGGGTGATCAAGACGAAACCTGTCGACGAGACCGTGACGAGTCACGAAGCCGACAAGGCTGCTTTCACACCTTCCCAATCTGCTAGCTCCCCGTCCGACCTTATCTATCTTGGGATCAAGGATCGCATTCCAATCACCCATTAAGACTAGCCGCTTCGTATCGTCCAGGAACGGCGCCAACCGACGAAAAAAGGAAACCCTCTCCGCAGCGATATTGGACGCATAAACCGCAACCAGACGGAACTTGAAACTTTTCACGGCAACATCGACCACAACCAGCCGGCCCCCGTCACCTGCAAAAACAACGTCAACATCAGCATCAAGGCTGCGTCCAACTAGCAAAGAGACCCCAGCGCTGGTGCCGCTGCCGTATGCTGAGAAAACGTTAAAATCGCTTTCCAGCACCCGACAGTCGGCACCGCAAGTGAAGTGAGTCTCCTGCACTGCAGCAACATCTACTCCGAGGTTCCTGAGTTCACCAAGCAAGCGCGCACACTTGCTTGAATCCCTCAATCCCCTCACATTCAAACTGGCAAGGTTTAGAGTCATCAGTCCCACTTACCTTACTCAGTGTCGACTATGGGCCGGAAATCCTTCGGGGTGAGGATGCCGACGGCCTGACGCAGGGAACCGGTGCCGAGCTCAGTGCTAACTCGGTCGTCCCTGGTAATTCCCCCGACATCCATAGGGTACCTCAGCTTTAGGGACCTATAAAATGATGGGTGAACTAAAATCGGGACCCTGCCCGAACAAAAAGGAAGCATTTTTTTTAGCATTGCATTTTTTGTGTTGGCCAACATTACGTCCGCCCGGCTGGCTTCGTCAATAAAGTTCCATAGTTCTTTAGTCCGATTGCCAGCCGTACGGACGAATGTGGTCAACATTGGAGCGTCCTTGAATATGTAGGGGTTAGTGATGTCTTTGTTGTTTATTTTTTTAAATGAGCGCAATGGCTTTAATGAGGTTTTTAAAATGTGGTCATGATTTGGGTTTTCTAAAATGTCTTCGCAGAAGATAAAAGCTGTCATTGCATGGCGGGCTTCTGTTGAAGCCGAGCGTGCTCTTGGTTTTTGACCTGATGATGATGTTGATGCTGTTTGTGGATCAGGTGAGAGTCGTGTCACTGACTGTGATCGTGTGAAAATTTTCGGGGTTGTGATTGGAGAAAGTGAGGGGGGTAGTGGGATTTCGATTGGGTTTATTGGAGTGATTTTTTGTATTTGTGGGAGGGGAGGAATTATTTGAGCTGGTCGCTCATTTGTGGCTGGTGACTTTGATATTTTCTTTTTCCCCTCCCCCTTAGGTTGAGGTAGGGAGGGTGTTTGTTGTTGTGTTGTTTTTTTTGGATTTCTTTTTTCCCCCTCTTTTGTTGGCGAGTCTTCGTTATTCCTTCTTCTTTTTAAGTTAATGCTCATGTCCATGGGTTCTATTGGTGTTGATGATTGTTCCGTTGCAGTGGTCGATGTTGATGATTGTGTTTTAGTAGTAGTATCAGTAGGAGTAGCGATGATTACAGTTGTTGAGTCTTTTGTGGTATTTGTTTGGTTAGTTTTGTTTTCTGTAGGTGCTATTGACTTTTTTATGGGAGTTTTTTTTCCCCCTTTTTTTCTTGTCACTTGAGTCCACCCCTCCTCGTCTTTTTTGTTGGGGTTTTCTTGATGATTTTCGATGTTTTTGGTGGGTGTCTTGGTTGTTATGATCTCTGAAGCAGTAGTAGTGGTAGTAGTCGTTGTTGCGGTGGTCGTTGTTTTTTGAGGGCAGTTTTTAGAAAAATGTCCGATTTTGTTACACGCCCAACATAAGGGTTTCCTGCCCTCAACGACCACCGTCATCGTTTGATCTCGGTATTTTATTTTATGAGGTACGTTGTTAAACCCTCCCCTATCGAGGCACATGATGAAGACATAATCACCGTATGCAGTTCCTCGTGTTGATGTTATTTGGGAAACTTGTTCAACGCCGCCATATATGCTTAAGTAGGCGGCGAGAACGTCCCCACTCAATTGCATTGAGACATTACATACGGTGACCTTTATTCTTCGCTTGCCTCGATATTCAGGTTGAAGCCGGAAGAAGCGTGTTGTAATGTTACCACCGGCCAGTTTCTTGGCTACTTCCTCTGAAGGGAGTAAAACATCCCAGGTTGCGAAGCTCCTGCGGCAGAAATACTTCCCTGGGATGTTTGCGCTTTTTAGTAAGTCTTCGAAAGTCTCTTTTTTAAGTCCTGCTAGTCTCTTAGTCTTAAGATCAGTGACTACGAAGGACAGGGTCTTTGGTTCAACTTCTTTCACAAGTTCCGGTATAGGAAGTATTTCGCCTTCCTTAAAATAGTTGGCATATTTTTCTGCCCTGCCTCTTGCGTAGTCACTGGGGGTTTTTTGGTTCACACAGTGTGACGACCAAGAGACTGTTGTTTCTTTTGGTTTCTGGGCCGGTGGAATAGTACTTGCAGATGACGACAAGTCAAAAGGTGCTTCTTCCGGCATTGGGGAGGGTCTCGTTATAAATATGTCCTCGGGTGAGTTAGCCTCCTCCATGGCTGTGAAACACAGCTAGGAGGAGATGAATCCGAATGATGTGGTTGAGATCAAGAACGATGAAAAACAATGAAAAATCCGGTATGAAAAATGGTGGTGGTTTTTTTTAAAAAAGAGTTAAAACAACAATTCGAGTCGAGGTTTGACCCTCCTCCCAAACAAACAACAGTAACAATTGTTTGAGGGGGGTCACAAAGCAATAACAATAATATAAAATTTACAGATAACAAATAACAATTTTCAACAGTAACTTACTTTTCGATAGTAGAGAAAATAAACGTAATCCAAAACTGAATTGTAGGCTTATCCTTTTATTCCTTGTAATAAATACAAGAAGGCACGAGGCCTTGTGGTTTTGGGGGAGGGGAAGGGAGCGGTCATGCTTTAACTATATTTTCTATGGGGAACCTAGCTAGCCACATTCGCCGACCCATTCAACAATGCAATATATAATCACTCGTCCATCTCCATGCACGCAGCAACCACCAAAATACCGCATTTGCTCTATGAAAAAGTCCTACTTAAAACCCGAAAGTGTTGCATGATTTTATTTACAATGTATGATTTTTTACAATGGATATGATGGGAATGGGAGAGAAAACCCCGAAAAACATATATACACGAAAACAAGGAAAAAATCCCCCGTTTGGTTTCCCTCCCATCCCCCCGTCTATAAAATTGGAGGCCAACTGTTTTCCGGGTCGAAAATACCGGAAACAAGCCGGACCTACCCTAGGTAGGGCGGGAATCCTACTCTACAGGGATAAAAGAATTAAAAGGGTCGGGCTCGGCATGGGTCGATTTTAGAAGCGGGTAAATGATTTTTTACATATGAATGTTCAAGATCTTCAAAAGGCGGACTGGGATACAGGTTGAGGTACAAAAATAATGGGGGTGGGGAAGATCTTGAGTGCTAACAACTAAGTGACAGGGACAATGACTCACAACGTACTGCTAACTAGGTTGCAGGGGAAAATAACAAAATCCTACTTACCAAGGGTGGGGTCCCTAAGGACCCGTACCATAGACGCCATGGGCCGGCAGAGGAGGGAAGGATGACTCCAACATTGCCCCCTTTCGTACGACCAGGCTCGCTGCAGTCACCCACCTTTTGCTGAATGTTATGCGATCCAAGCGTTTTCTATCGCATCTGATTTTGACCCTCAGCTGATGCCGAAAATACAAAACCAGATCACGATGAGAAAAGTTTGCATCTTCATACAATCCCTTGTTTCGCGTCGTCCAAATCACCATTCGGGCTACAGCTAGGATCGCGAGAAACACCACACGCTTCTCACCGTGAAACGGAGGAAGAACGTTGTCTACGACGTAACCAACGTCGAGCAGCACGAGCTGTTTGGGTTCGATGCGAGCCGTCCACTCCCCGACGTGATCCCAAAACGGACGAACTCGCTCGCAGTAGTAGAAGGCGTGCTCAGCCGTTTCTTCCAAGCCACTGCCGCAGCGAGGGCAATCAGGCATGTCTGCCAGGCCCGCCTTGAAGTTCAAGCCGCGAAGGGATAACGCATTCCGAACAAGTCGCCAGGTGAGCGAGAACTCAGAGTTGTTCAAGAAGCTCGATCCTGGCGCCCAATTCCAGTGAGAGCGGATCTCCTCCGCCGTCCAGCCGTGCCGCTCGCTGAGAGGATCAGAAGCGGAACCCACCACTAATTCCCGATACAGCTCCTTCCGAGGCCATGAAAGGTCACTGGACCCAAGAAGGTTACGAAGGGCCTTTCGGCACTCGCGGACAAACAGTGCTTCGCCCAAAGGCCTACGTCGACCTTCGGCCTTTGGGTCTGAGTTGAGGCGAGGAAAAGTCCGACTCGCCTTTCGTCTCCACACTGAGTCCCCCGTCAAGACACGGCCCAGATATGCAAGTCTTTCAGCAAGCCAGTGGCTCTCCAGATCAGGCATACCCAGACCCCCGTTGCGAGTACGTTGGATACAGACCTGCCTACGGACCATCGGCCTTGCACCTCCCCAGAGCAATCTGGAGAGGGATCGTTGCAGTGCCAACCGATGTGCCTTAGGCAGAGGAAGTACAGCCAATCGGTAAAGGATCAAGGGGAAGACGTACGCGGCGCACGCCTCAGCCCTGCCCTTTAAGGACAACCTCCTTGAAAGCCAGATTCCCACCTGAGCATTCACCTTAGCGTGTACTTCCGACCAATTTCGCTCCAGTTGGAGGTCGGGCCCAAACCACACCCCAAGGATGCGGATGGGTCCGTCACTCCAGCGGAAGGGCCCTGGAAGAGTATTGCTACCCCTCCAAGCACCAAGCCGCAAACCTTCGCTTTTGTCAAAATTGACCTTGGCCCCTGCAATCCGCTCATACTCGACAACCGCCTCTTTCACAGCCTCTATATCCTGGCGGCGGGATACAAAGACTGTGACGTCATCAGCGAACGCGGAAACCCTAGCCGCAAGGCGGCCAACGAATGGGATACCGCGCAGTGCCGGACTTGTCCCCCCATCCCTAAGCCTGCGCAGGAGGGGCTCCAACGCGAGGACATAGAGAAGAGGAGACAGAGGGCAGCCTTGCCGGACCGAACGCTCGATCGCGATCACCCCCGAACGCCTTCCGTTCACCTGCACCACTGCCTGAGGGTTGTGGTACATCATGCTAATCCATCTGCGGAACTCCGGTTTGAATCCGGCAGTCTCCAAAACAGACGCCAAGAACCGATGGTCAACCCTATCGAAGGCCTTGGACTGATCTAAACTGATCAGCGCGGATTCGGTGTCGTCTTTTATCCCCTCTAGGACCTCGCGAATCAAGTGCAGGTTGTCCTGGATCGATCTTCCCTTCACAGCAAAGGTCTGTTCGGGGCCGATCAGATCGCTAATGACAAGCTGTAAACGATTCGCTAAGACCCGGGCCAAAATCTTTAACTCTGTGTTAAGCAGAGTTATGGGCCTGTAATCATCTAAACCCTCCCAAACATGCCTGCCACCTTTCTTCAGCAATGTGATCACGCCTTTGGTAACGCTACCAGGGATGGCTCCCTGGGCGAACCAATGGTTGAACATATCCGTCAGAATAGGCACAAACATGTGCGACATCCTCAAGTACACTTCGTAGGGCAAACCATCTAGTCCCGGCGACTTGTTCAGGCCGACCTGCTTCAACGCGTCACGGACTTCGCATTCAGTAACCACACCCTCGCAGCTAGCCGCTTCAGCCGCCCCAAGGCGGGGGAAGTCGGCGAGATAGCTACGAAACTCCCGGAGCGGGAGATCAGTGCAGCGGGCAAAGCGATCCCGAAAGTGCGCCCGAAAGGCGTCACGTATCTCACGACCCGATCGCAGCAGACACCCGTCCGGGGTCTTGACAGATGCGATGTACCGATCGGGGAACCTTCGCACTTCTTCTTCACGCGCAGTCGCGTTCGATTTCACAGCTTCGTTGAGAACTCTTTTTAGCCTAGATCTAACTACTGATCCCTTGTAGCGCTCGCTACTCTCACGCTCAAGGTCCCTCCTAGCTAGCTCTACACCTAGGGAGTCCCCCCCAGCCACCGCCCGGGAAAGTCTATCATCTATAGATTTCGCCTCCGCGGTCCTATCTAGA
This sequence comes from Sepioteuthis lessoniana, assembly GCA_963585895.1. Lineage (NCBI taxonomy): Eukaryota > Metazoa > Mollusca > Cephalopoda > Myopsida > Loliginidae > Sepioteuthis > Sepioteuthis lessoniana. The sequence continues at coordinate 21,901 of CAUZXS010006438.1, forward strand.
TTGAGCTGTCGACCGTACTTGGTGGCGAAATCTCTAATCCTATGTTTAAGAGAAACCCACCACCTATTCCCGGTAACCGCCCCCACTAACGCCCGCTGAATTAGGGATTCCAGCCGGTCCCGGAAGTCCCGTATCTCCAATAAGGAGGTATTGAACTTCCAGTAGCCGGCTAGACTAGGTCTATTAACTAACCGCAGACTGACTCTAATGAGTTTATGGTCAGTCCACGCTATCAAGTGGAACGTGGGACAACTAACAAAATCAATGTCAGCTCTTCTCACTAACACTCTGTCCAAGTAGGAGCCTACTTTGGCAGAGGGCGAGCTATCTAGCCACGTCCACATCTCCCGCCCTGGGTGATCAAGACGAAACCTGTCGACGAGACCGTGACGAGTCACGAAGCCGACAAGGCTGCTTTCACACCTTCCCAATCTGCTAGCTCCCCGTCCGACCTTATCTATCTTGGGATCAAGGATCGCATTCCAATCACCCATTAAGACTAGCCGCTTCGTATCGTCCAGGAACGGCGCCAACCGACGAAAAAAGGAAACCCTCTCCGCAGCGATATTGGACGCATAAACCGCAACCAGACGGAACTTGAAACTTTTCACGGCAACATCGACCACAACCAGCCGGCCCCCGTCACCTGCAAAAACAACGTCAACATCAGCATCAAGGCTGCGTCCAACTAGCAAAGAGACCCCAGCGCTGGTGCCGCTGCCGTATGCTGAGAAAACGTTAAAATCGCTTTCCAGCACCCGACAGTCGGCACCGCAAGTGAAGTGAGTCTCCTGCACTGCAGCAACATCTACTCCGAGGTTCCTGAGTTCACCAAGCAAGCGCGCACACTTGCTTGAATCCCTCAATCCCCTCACATTCAAACTGGCAAGGTTTAGAGTCATCAGTCCCACTTACCTTACTCAGTGTCGACTATGGGCCGGAAATCCTTCGGGGTGAGGATGCCGACGGCCTGACGCAGGGAACCGGTACAAAGTTCAGGAGTAACTCGGCCGCTCCTGGAAATTCCACCGACATCATAAGGAAACCGCAACTTTAGGGACCTATAGAATGTGGGATGAACATAAATCGGGACCCTGCCCGTACATTTTGCAGCTATTTCATTTAATGAGTCGTGCCCCATTTCCGCCAGCCTCATGTCCGCTCGACTGGCTTCCCCAATAAATTGCCAGAGCTCCTTAGTTCGGCCGCCAGCCGAACGGACAAAGGTGGTCACCATGGCTGCACCCTCAAAAAGATATGGATTTGTTATTTCTTTTTGATCAATTTTTTTAAAGTCTCTAAGTGGTTTCAGAAGAGATTTGATCTGGCGATCTAGTGATGGCGACTCCAGAATGTCCTGACAAAAATAAAATGAATTTAAAGCTTGTTGGACCTCTCTGGAGGCCGACTTGGAGCGTCGCCCAGTGCCAGATGTTGATGGTGATGGTGTCGGGTTTCTTGTTGCTGAATGGGACCGGGAGAGTATTTTGGGTGTTGAAACAGGTGATAATGTAGGTGGTGTTGGGGATAGCGGGAGTTTAGTTGTGTCTACAGGGATATTTTTGGTTTGTTGTGGGGGAGGAATAATTTGGGCTGGTCGCTGTTGTTGTGTCGTCTTTTTAAGTTGTTTTTTCTCCCCCTCTCCCTCTGTGGTAGAATCTCCGCTATCCCTCCTTCTTTTCAGGTTTGTTGAGGTATCCATTTCCTCCTGTTGTTGTTGTTGTTGTTGTTGTTCATTGTTATTTACTTTTTCTTTTTTTCTTTTCTCCATTTTTGTGTCGGTTTCTTTTTTCTTTTCCTCAGGTTTTTGGTTTTTCATGGGTTTTCTTTGTTCGCCCTTTGTGTCAGTGGTTTTGTCAGGAGGTGATTTCGGGGCTTTAGGTGGGGACTTTTTGCCACGCGTTACCTGGGTCCACCCCTCCTCATCCCTGCTATTGGGGTCGTTCCCAGCTTCTGCTGGAGTATTTATTTCACTTTCCGGCTTGTTTGCTGTTGCTGATGTTGATGGTGCTGGTGTGTTGTTTGTTGATGCTGATATTAATGGGGTCTTGGATGCTATTGTGGCCTTTGCTGTTGTTGGAACTGTTGACGTTGTTGTTGTTGTTACTGTTGTGTTGGTGGTTTTTTGTGGGCATGACCTCGCAAAGTGGCCTATTTGTTTACAATGCCAGCACTGCGGTTTTCGGCCTTCCACAACCACCAACATGGCTTGGTCCTCATACTCAACTGTGTGGGGGATTGCCTGGAAGCCTCCCCTGTTAAGGCACATGGTAAATGAGTAATCACCGTGTGCCGTGCCGCTGGGTGACTTCATGGTCGTAAATTCCTCGACGTCCCCATAGTCGCTGAGGAACGCCGCCAGAACGTCACCACTTAGTTGTATTGGCACGTTGCACACGGTGACTTTGATCCGTCTTCTGCCCATATATTCTGGCTGTAGTCGGTATTGTTTAGTATTTATGCTGTTGTTACTTGCCAGCTTGGTGGCCAGTTCTTGTGATGGCAACAGGATATCCCATGTCGCGAAACTACGCCTACAGAAATATCTCGCTGGGATTCCTGCTGCTTTTAAGATTTCCTCAAATTTGTCTTTTTTCAGTCCAGCCAGTCTCCTGGTCTTTATGTCTGAGACAATTAAGGACAGGGTTTTAGGCTGGACTGCTTCTACCAGTTCAGGTATTGGCAGAATTCTATTCCCTTTAAAATACTGGGCATACTTTTCAACCCTGTCCTTTTTATAATCTTGTGGCAATTTTTTGTTTTTCTGCGTCGACCAGGAGACTGGTATTGACGGCACTTTTTGTGCCGGCGGAATTGTACTCGCCGGCGTTAAATTTTCTGCGGAGGTACCAGGCAATGACGGCCATTCCGGTTTTTCTTGGGATAGAAATATATCCTCCTGTGTAGTAGGTGTTGATTCTCCCATAGTTGCTTTAGGCAACTAGGGAGAAATAAAATCGTATGGTTTTTCAGTAACTGCAGTAGAAAAAGAGTCTTTCAAGTTGACCCCCCTCAAAAACAATACAAAATAACGATTGTTTTGGGGAGGGGCACAAACGCAATAACAAGTCGTTCCAAAAAATCCAACGAATTTAACAAGTGTAACAAGTTTAACAAAGTCAACAATAATTTTTAACAATAAATTTAAACAAGGCACTTACTTTTCGTCACTTAACAATCCAAAAAACAGAATAACACTACTGAATTGTAGGCTTATCCTTTTATTCCTTGTAGTAAATACAAGAAGGCACGAGGCCTTGTGGTTTTGGGGGAGGGGAAGGGAGCGGTCATGCTTTAACTATATTTTCTATGGGGAACCTAGCTAGCCACATTCGCCGACCCATTCAACAATACAATATATAATCACTCGTCCATCTCCATGCACGCAGCAACCACCAAAATACCGCATTTGCTCTATGAAAAAGTCCTACTTAAAACCCGAAAGTGATGCATGATTTTATTTACAATGTATGATTTTTTACAATGGATATGATGGGAATGGGAGAAAAAACCCCGAAAAACATATATACACGAAAACAAGGAAAAAATCCCCCGTTTGGTTTCCCTCCCATCCCCCCGTCTATAAAATTGGAGGCCGACTGTTTTCCGGGTCGAAAATACCGGAAACAAGCCGGACCTACCCTAGGTAGGGCGGGAATCCTACTCTACAGGGATAAAAGAATTAAAAGGGTCGGGCTCGGCATGGGTCGATTTTAGAAGCGGGTAAATGATTTTTTACATATGAATGTTCAAGATCTTCAAAAGGCGGACTGGGATACAGGTTGAGGTACAAAAATAATGGGGGTGGGGAAGATCTTGAGTGCTAACAACTAAGTGACAGGGACAATGACTCACAACGTACTGCTAACTAGGTTGCAGGGGAAAATAACAAAATCCTACTTACCAAGGGTGGGGTCCCTAAGGACCCGTACCATAGACGCCATGGGCCGGCAGAGGAGGGAAGGATGACTCCAACATTGCCCCCTTTCGTACGACCAGGCTCGCTGCAGTCACCCACCTTTTGCTGAATGTTATGCGATCCAAGCGTTTTCTATCGCATCTGATTTTGACCCTCAGCTGATGCCGAAAATACAAAACCAGATCACGATGAGAAAAGTTTGCATCGTCATACAATCCCTTGTTTCGCGTCGTCCAAATCACCATTCGGGCTACAGCTAGGATCGCGAGAAACACCACACGCTTCTCACCGTGAAACGGAGGAAGAACGTTGTCTACGACGTAACCAACGTCGAGCAGCACGAGCTGTTTGGGTTCGATGCGAGCCGTCCACTCCCCGACGTGATCCCAAAACGGACGAACTCGCTCGCAGTAGTAGAAGGCGTGCTCAGCCGTTTCTTCCAAGCCACTGCCGCAGCGAGGGCAATCAGGCATGTCTGCCAGGCCCGCCTTGAAGTTCAAGCCGCGAAGGGATAACGCATTCCGAACAAGTCGCCAGGTGAGCGAGAACTCAGAGTTGTTCAAGAAGCTCGATCCTGGCGCCCAATTCCAGTGAGAGCGGATCTCCTCCGCCGTCCAGCCGTGCCGCTCGCTGAGAGGATCAGAAGCGGAACCCACCACTAATTCCCGATACAGCTCCTTCCGAGGCCATGAAAGGTCACTGGACCCAAGAAGGTTACGAAGGGCCTTTCGGCACTCGCGGACAAACAGTGCTTCGCCCAAAGGCCTACGTCGACCTTCGGCCTTTGGGTCTGAGTTGAGGCGAGGAAAAGTCCGACTCGCCTTTCGTCTCCACACTGAGTCCCCCGTCAAGACACGGCCCAGATATGCAAGTCTTTCAGCAAGCCAGTGGCTCTCCAGATCAGGCATACCCAGACCCCCGTTGCGAGTACGTTGGATACAGACCTGCCTACGGACCATCGGCCTTGCACCTCCCCAGAGCAATCTGGAGAGGGATCGTTGCAGTGCCAACCGATGTGCCTTAGGCAGAGGAAGTACAGCCAATCGGTAAAGGATCAAGGGGAAGACGTACGCGGCGCACGCCTCAGCCCTGCCCTTTAAGGACAACCTCCTTGAAAGCCAGATTCCCACCTGAGCATTCACCTTAGCGTGTACTTCCGACCAATTTCGCTCCAGTTGGAGGTCGGGCCCAAACCACACCCCAAGGATGCGGATGGGTCCGCCACTCCAGCGGAAGGGCCCTGGAAGAGTATTGCTACCCCTCCAAGCACCAAGCCGCAAACCTTCGCTTTTGTCAAAATTGACCTTGGCCCCTGCAATCCGCTCATACTCGACAACCGCCTCTTTCACAGCCTCTATATCCTGGCGGCGGGATACAAAGACTGTGACGTCATCAGCGAACGCGGAAACCCTAGCCGCAAGGCGGCCAACGAATGGGATACCGCGCAGTGCCGGACTTGTCCCCCCATCCCTAAGCCTGCGCAGGAGGGGCTCCAACGCGAGGACATAGAGAAGAGGAGACAGAGGGCAGCCTTGCCGGACCGAACGCTCGATCGCGATCACCCCCGAACGCCTTCCGTTCACCTGCACCACTGCCTGAGGGTTGTGGTACATCATGCTAATCCATCTGCGGAACTCCGGTTTGAATCCGGCAGTCTCCAAAACAGACGCCAAGAACCGATGGTCAACCCTATCGAAGGCCTTGGACTGATCTAAACTGATCAGCGCGGATTCGGTGTCGTCTTTTATCCCCTCTAGGACCTCGCGAATCAAGTGCAGGTTGTCCTGGATCGATCTTCCCTTCACAGCAAAGGTCTGTTCGGGGCCGATCAGATCGCTAATGACAAGCTGTAAACGATTCGCTAAGACCCGGGCCAAAATCTTTAACTCTGTGTTAAGCAGAGTTATGGGCCTGTAATCATCTAAACCCTCCCAAACATGCCTGCCACCTTTCTTCAGCAATGTGATCACGCCTTTGGTAACGCTACCAGGGATGGCTCCCTGGGCGAACCAATGGTTGAACATATCCGTCAGAATAGGCACAAACATGTGCGACATCCTCAAGTACACTTCGTAGGGCAAACCATCTAGTCCCGGCGACTTGTTCAGGCCGACCTGCTTCAACGCGTCACGGACTTCGCATTCAGTAACCACACCCTCGCAGCTAGCCGCTTCAGCCGCCCCAAGGCGGGGGAAGTCGGCGAGATAGCTACGAAACTCCCGGAGCGGGAGATCAGTGCAGCGGGCAAAGCGATCCCGAAAGTGCGCCCGAAAGGCGTCACGTATCTCACGACCCGATCGCAGCAGACACCCGTCCGGGGTCTTGACAGATGCGATGTACCGATCGGGGAACCTTCGCACTTCTTCTTCACGCGCAGTCGCGTTCGATTTCACAGCTTCGTTGAGAACTCTTTTTAGCCTAGATCTAACTACTGATCCCTTGTAGCGCTCGCTACTCTCACGCTCAAGGTCCCTCCTAGCTAGCTCTACACCTAGGGAGTCCCCCCCAGCCACCGCCCGGGAAAGTCTATCATCTATAGATTTCGCCTCCGCGGTCCTATCTAGATTGAGCTGTCGACCGTACTTGGTGGCGAAATCTCTAATCCTATGTTTAAGAGAAACCCACCACCTATTCCCGGTAACCGCCCCCACTAACGCCCGCTGAATTAGGGATTCCAGCCGGTCCCGGAAGTCCCGTATCTCCAATAAGGAGGTATTGAACTTCCAGTAGCCGGCTAGACTAGGTCTATTAACTAACCGCAGACTGACTCTAATGAGTTTATGGTCAGTCCACGCTATCAAGTGGAACGTGGGACAACTAACAAAATCAATGTCAGCTCTTCTCACTAACACTCTGTCCAAGTAGGAGCCTACTTTGGCAGAGGGCGAGCTATCTAGCCACGTCCACATCTCCCGCCCTGGGTGATCAAGACGAAACCTGTCGACGAGGCCGTGACGAGTCACGAAGCCGACAAGGCTGCTTTCACACCTTCCCAATCTGCTAGCTCCCCGTCCGACCTTATCTATCTTGGGATCAAGGATCGCATTCCAATCACCCATTAAGACTAGCCGCTTCGTATCGTCCAGGAACGGCGCCAACCGACGAAAAAAGGAAACCCTCTCCGCAGCGATATTGGACGCATAAACCGCAACCAGACGGAACTTGAAACTTTTCACGGCAACATCGACCACAACCAGCCGGCCCCCGTCACCTGCAAAAACAACGTCAACATCAGCATCAAGGCTGCGTCCAACTAGCAAAGAGACCCCAGCGCTGGTGCCGCTGCCGTATGCTGAGAAAACGTTAAAATCGCTTTCCAGCACCCGACAGTCGGCACCGCAAGTGAAGTGAGTCTCCTGCACTGCAGCAACATCTACTCCGAGGTTCCTGAGTTCACCAAGCAAGCGCGCACACTTGCTTGAATCCCTCAATCCCCTCACATTCAAACTGGCAAGGTTTAGAGTCATCAGTCCCACTTACCTTACTCAGTGTCGACTATGGGCCGGAAATCCTTCGGGGTGAGGATGCCGACGGCCTGACGCAGGGAACCGGTGCCGAGCTCAGTGCTAACTCGGTCGTCCCTGGTAATTCCCCCGACATCCATAGGGTACCTCAGCTTTAGGGACCTATAAAATGATGGGTGAACTAAAATCGGGACCCTGCCCGAACAAAAAGGAAGCATTTTTTTTAGCATTGCATTTTTTGTGTTGGCCAACATTACGTCCGCCCGGCTGGCTTCGTCAATAAAGTTCCATAGTTCTTTAGTCCGATTGCCAGCCGTACGGACGAATGTGGTCAACATTGGAGCGTCCTTGAATATGTAGGGGTTAGTGATGTCTTTGTTGTTTATTTTTTTAAATGAGCGCAATGGCTTTAATGAGGTTTTTAAAATGTGGTCATGATTTGGGTTTTCTAAAATGTCTTCACAGAAGATAAAAGCTGTCATTGCATGGCGGGCTTCTGTTGAAGCCGAGCGTGCTCTTGGTTTTTGACCTGATGATGATGTTGATGCTGTTTGTGGATCAGGTGAGAGTCGTGTCACTGACTGTGATCGTGTGAAAATTTTCGGGGTTGTGATTGGAGAAAGTGAGGGGGGTAGTGGAATTTCAATTGGGTTTATTGGAGTGGTTTTTTGTATTTGTGGGAGGGGAGGAATTATTTGAGCTGGTCGCTCATTTGTGGCTGGTGACTTTGATATTTTCTTTTTCCCCTCCCCCTTAGGTTGAGGTAGGGAGGGTGTTTGTTGTTGTGTTGTTTTTTTGGGATTTCTTTTTTCCCCCTCTTTTGTTGGCGAGTCTTCGCTATTCCTTCTTCTTTTTAAGTTGATGCTCATGTCCATGGGTTCTATTGGTGTTGATGATTGTTCTGTTGCAGTGGTCGATGTTGATGATTGTGTTTTAGTAGTAGTATCAGTAGGAGTAGCGATGATTACAGTTGTTGAGTCTTTTGTGGTATTTGTTTGGTTAGTTTTGTTTTCTGTAGGTGCTATTGACTTTTTTATGGGAGTTTTTTTTCCCCCTTTTTTTCTTGTCACTTGAGTCCACCCCTCCTCGTCTTTTTTGTTGGGGTTTTCTTGATGATTTTCGATGTTTTTGGTGGGTGTCTTGGTTGTTATGATCTCTGAAGCAGTAGTAGTGGTAGTAGTCGTTGTTGCGGTGGTCGTTGTTTTTTGAGGGCAGTTTTTAGAAAAATGTCCGATTTTGTTACACGCCCAACATAAGGGTTTCCTGCCCTCAACGACCACCGTCATCGTTTGATCTCGGTATTTTATTTTATGAGGTACGTTGTTAAACCCTCCCCTATCGAGGCACATGATGAAGACATAATCACCGTATGCAGTTCCTTGTGTTGATGTTATTTGGGAAACTTGTTCAACGCCGCCATATATGCTTAAGTAGGCGGCGAGAACGTCCCCACTCAATTGCATTGAGACATTACATACGGTGACCTTTATTCTTCGCTTGCCTCGATATTCAGGTTGAAGCCGGAAGAAGCGTGTTGTAATGTTACCACCGGCCAGTTTCTTGGCTACTTCCTCTGAAGGGAGTAAAACATCCCAGGTTGCGAAGCTCCTGCGGCAGAAATACTTCCCTGGGATGTTTGCGCTTTTTAGTAAGTCTTCGAAAGTCTCTTTTTTAAGTCCTGCTAGTCTCTTGGTCTTAAGATCAGTGACTACGAAGGACAGGGTCTTTGGTTCAACTTCTTTCACAAGTTCCGGTATAGGAAGTATTTCGCCTTCCTTAAAATAGTTGGCATATTTTTCTGCCCTGTCTCTTGCGTAGTCACTGGGGGTTTTTTGGTTCACACAGTGTGACGACCAAGAGACTGTTGTTTCTTTTGGTTTCTGGGCCGGTGGAATAGTACTTGCAGATGACGACAAGTCAAAAGGTGCTTCTTCCGGCATTGGGGAGGGTCTCGTTATAAATATGTCCTCGGGTGAGTTAGCCTCCTCCATGGCTGTGAAACACAGCTAGGAGGAGATGAATCCGAATGATGTGGTTGAGATCAAGAACGATGAAAAACAATGAAAAATCCGGTATGAAAAATGGTGGTGGTTTTTTTTAAAAAAGAGTTAAAACAACAATTCGAGTCGAGGTTTGACCCTCCTCCCAAACAAACAACAGTAACAATTGTTTGAGGGGGGTCACAAAGCAATAACAATAATATAAAATTTACAGATAACAAATAACAATTTTCAATAATAACTTACTTTTCTAAAGTCTTCGGAATAAACACAAACCAAAAAACGAGTGGGCTTATCCTTTTATTCCTTGTAATAAATACAAGAAGGCACGAGGCCTTGTGGTTTTGGGGGAGGGGAAGGGAGCGGTCATGCTTTAACTATATTTTCTATGGGGAACCTAGCTAGCCACATTCGCCGACCCATTCAACAATACAATATATAATCACTCGTCCATCTCCATGCACGCAGCAACCACCAAAATACCGCATTTGCTCTATGAAAAAGTCCTACTTAAAACCCGAAAGTGATGCATGATTTTATTTACAATGTATGATTTTTTACAATGGATATGATGGGAATGGGAGAAAAAACCCCGAAAAACATATATACACGAAAACAAGGAAAAAATCCCCCGTTTGGTTTCCCTCCCATCCCCCCGTCTATAAAATTGGAGGCCGACTGTTTTCCGGGTCGAAAATACCGGAAACAAGCCGGACCTACCCTAGGTAGGGCGGGAATCCTACTCTACAGGGATAAAAGAATTAAAAGGGTCGGGCTCGGCATGGGTCGATTTTAGAAGCGGGTAAATGATTTTTTACATATGAATGTTCAAGATCTTCAAAAGGCGGACTGGGATACAGGTTGAGGTACAAAAATAATGGGGGTGGGGAAGATCTTGAGTGCTAACAACTAAGTGACAGGGACAATGACTCACAACGTACTGCTAACTAGGTTGCAGGGGAAAATAACAAAATCCTACTTACCAAGGGTGGGGTCCCTAAGGACCCGTACCATAGACGCCATGGGCCGGCAGAGGAGGGAAGGATGACTCCAACATTGCCCCCTTTCGTACGACCAGGCTCGCTGCAGTCACCCACCTTTTGCTGAATGTTATGCGATCCAAGCGTTTTCTATCGCATCTGATTTTGACCCTCAGCTGATGCCGAAAATACAAAACCAGATCACGATGAGAAAAGTTTGCATCTTCATACAATCCCTTGTTTCGCGTCGTCCAAATCACCATTCGGGCTACAGCTAGGATCGCGAGAAACACCACACGCTTCTCACCGTGAAACGGAGGAAGAACGTTGTCTACGACGTAACCAACGTCGAGCAGCACGAGCTGTTTGGGTTCGATGCGAGCCGTCCACTCCCCGACGTGATCCCAAAACGGACGAACTCGCTCGCAGTAGTAGAAGGCGTGCTCAGCCGTTTCTTCCAAGCCACTGCCGCAGCGAGGGCAATCAGGCATGTCTGCCAGGCCCGCCTTGAAGTTCAAGCCGCGAAGGGATAACGCATTCCGAACAAGTCGCCAGGTGAGCGAGAACTCAGAGTTGTTCAAGAAGCTCGATCCTGGCGCCCAATTCCAGTGAGAGCGGATCTCCTCCGCCGTCCAGCCGTGCCGCTCGCTGAGAGGATCAGAAGCGGAACCCACCACTAATTCCCGATACAGCTCCTTCCGAGGCCATGAAAGGTCACTGGACCCAAGAAGGTTACGAAGGGCCTTTCGGCACTCGCGGACAAACAGTGCTTCGCCCAAAGGCCTACGTCGACCTTCGGCCTTTGGGTCTGAGTTGAGGCGAGGAAAAGTCCGACTCGCCTTTCGTCTCCACACTGAGTCCCCCGTCAAGACACGGCCCAGATATGCAAGTCTTTCAGCAAGCCAGTGGCTCTCCAGATCAGGCATACCCAGACCCCCGTTGCGAGTACGTTGGATACAGACCTGCCTACGGACCATCGGCCTTGCACCTCCCCAGAGCAATCTGGAGAGGGATCGTTGCAGTGCCAACCGATGTGCCTTAGGCAGAGGAAGTACAGCCAATCGGTAAAGGATCAAGGGGAAGACGTACGCGGCGCACGCCTCAGCCCTGCCCTTTAAGGACAACCTCCTTGAAAGCCAGATTCCCACCTGAGCATTCACCTTAGCGTGTACTTCCGACCAATTTCGCTCCAGTTGGAGGTCGGGCCCAAACCACACCCCAAGGATGCGGATGGGTCCGTCACTCCAGCGGAAGGGCCCTGGAAGAGTATTGCTACCCCTCCAAGCACCAAGCCGCAAACCTTCGCTTTTGTCAAAATTGACCTTGGCCCCTGCAATCCGCTCATACTCGACAACCGCCTCTTTCACAGCCTCTATATCCTGGCGGCGGGATACAAAGACTGTGACGTCATCAGCGAACGCGGAAACCCTAGCCGCAAGGCGGCCAACGAATGGGATACCGCGCAGTGCCGGACTTGTCCCCCCATCCCTAAGCCTGCGCAGGAGGGGCTCCAACGCGAGGACATAGAGAAGAGGAGACAGAGGGCAGCCTTGCCGGACCGAACGCTCGATCGCGATCACCCCCGAACGCCTTCCGTTCACCTGCACCACTGCCTGAGGGTTGTGGTACATCATGCTAATCCATCTGCGGAACTCCGGTTTGAATCCGGCAGTCTCCAAAACAGACGCCAAGAACCGATGGTCAACCCTATCGAAGGCCTTGGACTGATCTAAACTGATCAGCGCGGATTCGGTGTCGTCTTTTATCCCCTCTAGGACCTCGCGAATCAAGTGCAGGTTGTCCTGGATCGATCTTCCCTTCACAGCAAAGGTCTGTTCGGGGCCGATCAGATCGCTAATGACAAGCTGTAAACGATTCGCTAAGACCCGGGCCAAAATCTTTAACTCTGTGTTAAGCAGAGTTATGGGCCTGTAATCATCTAAACCCTCCCAAACATGCCTGCCACCTTTCTTCAGCAATGTGATCACGCCTTTGGTAACGCTACCAGGGATGGCTCCCTGGGCGAACCAATGGTTGAACATATCCGTCAGAATAGGCACAAACATGTGCGACATCCTCAAGTACACTTCGTAGGGCAAACCATCTAGTCCCGGCGACTTGTTCAGGCCGACCTGCTTCAACGCGTCACGGACTTCGCATTCAGTAACCACACCCTCGCAGCTAGCCGCTTCAGCCGCCCCAAGGCGGGGTAAGTCGGCGAGATAGCTACGAAACTCCCGGAGCGGGAGATCAGTGCAGCGGGCAAAGCGATCCCGAAAGTGCGCCCGAAAGGCGTCACGTATCTCACGACCCGATCGCAGCAGACACCCGTCCGGGGTCTTGACAGATGCGATGTACCGATCGGGGAACCTTCGCACTTCTTCTTCACGCGCAGTCGCGTTCGATTTCACAGCTTCGTTGAGAACTCTTTTTAGCCTAGATCTAACTACTGATCCCTTGTAGCGCTCGCTACTCTCACGCTCAAGGTCCCTCCTAGCTAGCTCTACACCTAGGGAGTCCCCCCCAGCCACCGCCCGGGAAAGTCTATCATCTATAGATTTCGCCTCCGCGGTCCTATCTAGATTGAGCTGTCGACCGTACTTGGTGGCGAAATCTCTAATCCTATGTTTAAGAGAAACCCACCACCTATTCCCGGTAACCGCCCCCACTAACGCCCGCTGAATTAGGGATTCCAGCCGGTCCCGGAAGTCCCGTATCTCCAATAAGGAGGTATTGAACTTCCAGTAGCCGGCTAGACTAGGTCTATTAACTAACCGCAGACTGACTCTAATGAGTTTATGGTCAGTCCACGCTATCAAGTGGAACGTGGGACAACTAACAAAATCAATGTCAGCTCTTCTCACTAACACTCTGTCCAAGTAGGAGCCTACTTTGGCAGAGGGCGAGCTATCTAGCCACGTCCACATCTCCCGCCCTGGGTGATCAAGACGAAACCTGTCGACGAGGCCGTGACGAGTCACGAAGCCGACAAGGCTGCTTTCACACCTTCCCAATCTGCTAGCTCCCCGTCCGACCTTATCTATCTTGGGATCAAGGATCGCATTCCAATCACCCATTAAGACTAGCCGCTTCGTATCGTCCAGGAACGGCGCCAACCGACGAAAAAAGGAAACCCTCTCCGCAGCGATATTGGACGCATAAACCGCAACCAGACGGAACTTGAAACTTTTCACGGCAACATCGACCACAACCAGCCGGCCCCCGTCACCTGCAAAAACAACGTCAACATCAGCATCAAGGCTGCGTCCAACTAGCAAAGAGACCCCAGCGCTGGTGCCGCTGCCGTATGCTGAGAAAACGTTAAAATCGCTTTCCAGCACCCGACAGTCGGCACCGCAAGTGAAGTGAGTCTCCTGCACTGCAGCAACATCTACTCCGAGGTTCCTGAGTTCACCAAGCAAGCGCGCACACTTGCTTGAATCCCTCAATCCCCTCACATTCAAACTGGCAAGGTTTAGAGTCATCAGTCCCACTTACCTTACTCAGTGTCGACTATGGGCCGGAAATCCTTCGGGGTGAGGATGCCGACGGCCTGACGCAGGGAACCGGTGCCGAGCTCAGTGCTAACTCGGTCGTCCCTGGTAATTCCCCCGACATCCATAGGGTACCTCAGCTTTAGGGACCTATAAAATGATGGGTGAACTAAAATCGGGACCCTGCCCGAACAAAAAGGAAGCATTTTTTTTAGCATTGCATTTTTTGTGTTGGCCAACATTACGTCCGCCCGGCTGGCTTCGTCAATAAAGTTCCATAGTTCTTTAGTCCGATTGCCAGCCGTACGGACGAATGTGGTCAACATTGGAGCGTCCTTGAATATGTAGGGGTTAGTGATGTCTTTGTTGTTTATTTTTTTAAATGAGCGCAATGGCTTTAATGAGGTTTTTAAAATGTGGTCATGATTTGGGTTTTCTAAAATGTCTTCACAGAAGATAAAAGCTGTCATTGCATGGCGGGCTTCTGTTGAAGCCGAGCGTGCTCTTGGTTTTTGACCTGATGATGATGTTGATGCTGTTTGTGGATCAGGTGAGAGTCGTGTCACTGACTGTGATCGTGTGAAAATTTTCGGGGTTGTGATTGGAGAAAGTGAGGGGGGTAGTGGAATTTCAATTGGGTTTATTGGAGTGGTTTTTTGTATTTGTGGGAGGGGAGGAATTATTTGAGCTGGTCGCTCATTTGTGGCTGGTGACTTTGATATTTTCTTTTTCCCCTCCCCCTTAGGTTGAGGTAGGGAGGGTGTTTGTTGTTGTGTTGTTTTTTTGGGATTTCTTTTTTCCCCCTCTTTTGTTGGCGAGTCTTCGCTATTCCTTCTTCTTTTTAAGTTGATGCTCATGTCCATGGGTTCTATTGGTGTTGATGATTGTTCTGTTGCAGTGGTCGATGTTGATGATTGTGTTTTAGTAGTAGTATCAGTAGGAGTAGCGATGATTACAGTTGTTGAGTCTTTTGTGGTATTTGTTTGGTTAGTTTTGTTTTCTGTAGGTGCTATTGACTTTTTTATGGGAGTTTTTTTTCCCCCTTTTTTTCTTGTCACTTGAGTCCACCCCTCCTCGTCTTTTTTGTTGGGGTTTTCTTGATGATTTTCGATGTTTTTGGTGGGTGTCTTGGTTGTTATGATCTCTGAAGCAGTAGTAGTGGTAGTAGTCGTTGTTGCGGTGGTCGTTGTTTTTTGAGGGCAGTTTTTAGAAAAATGTCCGATTTTGTTACACGCCCAACATAAGGGTTTCCTGCCCTCAACGACCACCGTCATCGTTTGATCTCGGTATTTTATTTTATGAGGTACGTTGTTAAACCCTCCCCTATCGAGGCACATGATGAAGACATAATCACCGTATGCAGTTCCTCGTGTTGATGTTATTTGGGAAACTTGTTCAACGCCGCCATATATGCTTAAGTAGGCGGCGAGAACGTCCCCACTCAATTGCATTGAGACATTACATACGGTGACCTTTATTCTTCGCTTGCCTCGATATTCAGGTTGAAGCCGGAAGAAGCGTGTTGTAATGTTACCACCGGCCAGTTTCTTGGCTACTTCCTCTGAAGGGAGTAAAACATCCCAGGTTGCGAAGCTCCTGCGGCAGAAATACTTCCCTGGGATGTTTGCGCTTTTTAGTAAGTCTTCGAAAGTCTCTTTTTTAAGTCCTGCTAGTCTCTTAGTCTTAAGATCAGTGACTACGAAGGACAGGGTCTTTGGTTCAACTTCTTTCACAAGTTCCGGTATAGGAAGTATTTCGCCTTCCTTAAAATAGTTGGCATATTTTTCTGCCCTGCCTCTTGCGTAGTCACTGGGGGTTTTTTGGTTCACACAGTGTGACGACCAAGAGACTGTTGTTTCTTTTGGTTTCTGGGCCGGTGGAATAGTACTTGCAGATGACGACAAGTCAAAAGGTGCTTCTTCCGGCATTGGGGAGGGTCTCGTTATAAATATGTCCTCGGGTGAGTTAGCCTCCTCCATGGCTGTGAAACACAGCTAGGAGGAGATGAATCCGAATGATGTGGTTGAGATCAAGAACGATGAAAAACAATGAAAAATCCGGTATGAAAAATGGTGGTGGTTTTTTTTAAAAAAGAGTTAAAACAACAATTCGAGTCGAGGTTTGACCCTCCTCCCAAACAAACAACAGTAACAATTGTTTGAGGGGGGTCACAAAGCAATAACAATAATATAAAATTTACAGATAACAAATAACAATTTTCAACAGTAACTTACTTTTCGATAGTAGAGAAAATAAACGTAATCCAAAACTGAATTGTAGGCTTATCCTTTTATTCCTTGTAATAAATACAAGAAGGCACGAGGCCTTGTGGTTTTGGGGGAGGGGAAGGGAGCGGTCATGCTTTAACTATATTTTCTATGGGGAACCTAGCTAGCCACATTCGCCGACCCATTCAACAATGCAATATATAATCACTCGTCCATCTCCATGCACGCAGCAACCACCAAAATACCGCATTTGCTCTATGAAAAAGTCCTACTTAAAACCCGAAAGTGTTGCATGATTTTATTTACAATGTATGATTTTTTACAATGGATATGATGGGAATGGGAGAGAAAACCCCGAAAAACATATATACACGAAAACAAGGAAAAAATCCCCCGTTTGGTTTCCCTCCCATCCCCCCGTCTATAAAATTGGAGGCCAACTGTTTTCCGGGTCGAAAATACCGGAAACAAGCCGGACCTACCCTAGGTAGGGCGGGAATCCTACTCTACAGGGATAAAAGAATTAAAAGGGTCGGGCTCGGCATGGGTCGATTTTAGAAGCGGGTAAATGATTTTTTACATATGAATGTTCAAGATCTTCAAAAGGCGGACTGGGATACAGGTTGAGGTACAAAAATAATGGGGGTGGGGAAGATCTTGAGTGCTAACAACTAAGTGACAGGGACAATGACTCACAACGTACTGCTAACTAGGTTGCAGGGGAAAATAACAAAATCCTACTTACCAAGGGTGGGGTCCCTAAGGACCCGTACCATAGACGCCATGGGCCGGCAGAGGAGGGAAGGATGACTCCAACATTGCCCCCTTTCGTACGACCAGGCTCGCTGCAGTCACCCACCTTTTGCTGAATGTTATGCGATCCAAGCGTTTTCTATCGCATCTGATTTTGACCCTCAGCTGATGCCGAAAATACAAAACCAGATCACGATGAGAAAAGTTTGCATCTTCATACAATCCCTTGTTTCGCGTCGTCCAAATCACCATTCGGGCTACAGCTAGGATCGCGAGAAACACCACACGCTTCTCACCGTGAAACGGAGGAAGAACGTTGTCTACGACGTAACCAACGTCGAGCAGCACGAGCTGTTTGGGTTCGATGCGAGCCGTCCACTCCCCGACGTGATCCCAAAACGGACGAACTCGCTCGCAGTAGTAGAAGGCGTGCTCAGCCGTTTCTTCCAAGCCACTGCCGCAGCGAGGGCAATCAGGCATGTCTGCCAGGCCCGCCTTGAAGTTCAAGCCGCGAAGGGATAACGCATTCCGAACAAGTCGCCAGGTGAGCGAGAACTCAGAGTTGTTCAAGAAGCTCGATCCTGGCGCCCAATTCCAGTGAGAGCGGATCTCCTCCGCCGTCCAGCCGTGCCGCTCGCTGAGAGGATCAGAAGCGGAACCCACCACTAATTCCCGATACAGCTCCTTCCGAGGCCATGAAAGGTCACTGGACCCAAGAAGGTTACGAAGGGCCTTTCGGCACTCGCGGACAAACAGTGCTTCGCCCAAAGGCCTACGTCGACCTTCGGCCTTTGGGTCTGAGTTGAGGCGAGGAAAAGTCCGACTCGCCTTTCGTCTCCACACTGAGTCCCCCGTCAAGACACGGCCCAGATATGCAAGTCTTTCAGCAAGCCAGTGGCTCTCCAGATCAGGCATACCCAGACCCCCGTTGCGAGTACGTTGGATACAGACCTGCCTACGGACCATCGGCCTTGCACCTCCCCAGAGCAATCTGGAGAGGGATCGTTGCAGTGCCAACCGATGTGCCTTAGGCAGAGGAAGTACAGCCAATCGGTAAAGGATCAAGGGGAAGACGTACGCGGCGCACGCCTCAGCCCTGCCCTTTAAGGACAACCTCCTTGAAAGCCAGATTCCCACCTGAGCATTCACCTTAGCGTGTACTTCCGACCAATTTCGCTCCAGTTGGAGGTCGGGCCCAAACCACACCCCAAGGATGCGGATGGGTCCGTCACTCCAGCGGAAGGGCCCTGGAAGAGTATTGCTACCCCTCCAAGCACCAAGCCGCAAACCTTCGCTTTTGTCAAAATTGACCTTGGCCCCTGCAATCCGCTCATACTCGACAACCGCCTCTTTCACAGCCTCTATATCCTGGCGGCGGGATACAAAGACTGTGACGTCATCAGCGAACGCGGAAACCCTAGCCGCAAGGCGGCCAACGAATGGGATACCGCGCAGTGCCGGACTTGTCCCCCCATCCCTAAGCCTGCGCAGGAGGGGCTCCAACGCGAGGACATAGAGAAGAGGAGACAGAGGGCAGCCTTGCCGGACCGAACGCTCGATCGCGATCACCCCCGAACGCCTTCCGTTCACCTGCACCACTGCCTGAGGGTTGTGGTACATCATGCTAATCCATCTGCGGAACTCCGGTTTGAATCCGGCAGTCTCCAAAACAGACGCCAAGAACCGATGGTCAACCCTATCGAAGGCCTTGGACTGATCTAAACTGATCAGCGCGGATTCGGTGTCGTCTTTTATCCCCTCTAGGACCTCGCGAATCAAGTGCAGGTTGTCCTGGATCGATCTTCCCTTCACAGCAAAGGTCTGTTCGGGGCCGATCAGATCGCTAATGACAAGCTGTAAACGATTCGCTAAGACCCGGGCCAAAATCTTTAACTCTGTGTTAAGCAGAGTTATGGGCCTGTAATCATCTAAACCCTCCCAAACATGCCTGCCACCTTTCTTCAGCAATGTGATCACGCCTTTGGTAACGCTACCAGGGATGGCTCCCTGGGCGAACCAATGGTTGAACATATCCGTCAGAATAGGCACAAACATGTGCGACATCCTCAAGTACACTTCGTAGGGCAAACCATCTAGTCCCGGCGACTTGTTCAGGCCGACCTGCTTCAACGCGTCACGGACTTCGCATTCAGTAACCACACCCTCGCAGCTAGCCGCTTCAGCCGCCCCAAGGCGGGGGAAGTCGGCGAGATAGCTACGAAACTCCCGGAGCGGGAGATCAGTGCAGCGGGCAAAGCGATCCCGAAAGTGCGCCCGAAAGGCGTCACGTATCTCACGACCCGATCGCAGCAGACACCCGTCCGGGGTCTTGACAGATGCGATGTACCGATCGGGGAACCTTCGCACTTCTTCTTCACGCGCAGTCGCGTTCGATTTCACAGCTTCGTTGAGAACTCTTTTTAGCCTAGATCTAACTACTGATCCCTTGTAGCGCTCGCTACTCTCACGCTCAAGGTCCCTCCTAGCTAGCTCTACACCTAGGGAGTCCCCCCCAGCCACCGCCCGGGAAAGTCTATCATCTATAGATTTCGCCTCCGCGGTCCTATCTAGATTGAGCTGTCGACCGTACTTGGTGGCGAAATCTCTAATCCTATGTTTAAGAGAAACCCACCACCTATTCCCGGTAACCGCCCCCACTAACGCCCGCTGAATTAGGGATTCCAGCCGGTCCCGGAAGTCCCGTATCTCCAATAAGGAGGTATTGAACTTCCAGTAGCCGGCTAGACTAGGTCTATTAACTAACCGCAGACTGACTCTAATGAGTTTATGGTCAGTCCACGCTATCAAGTGGAACGTGGGACAACTAACAAAATCAATGTCAGCTCTTCTCACTAACACTCTGTCCAAGTAGGAGCCTACTTTGGCAGAGGGCGAGCTATCTAGCCACGTCCACATCTCCCGCCCTGGGTGATCAAGACGAAACCTGTCGACGAGACCGTGACGAGTCACGAAGCCGACAAGGCTGCTTTCACACCTTCCCAATCTGCTAGCTCCCCGTCCGACCTTATCTATCTTGGGATCAAGGATCGCATTCCAATCACCCATTAAGACTAGCCGCTTCGTATCGTCCAGGAACGGCGCCAACCGACGAAAAAAGGAAACCCTCTCCGCAGCGATATTGGACGCATAAACCGCAACCAGACGGAACTTGAAACTTTTCACGGCAACATCGACCACAACCAGCCGGCCCCCGTCACCTGCAAAAACAACGTCAACATCAGCATCAAGGCTGCGTCCAACTAGCAAAGAGACCCCAGCGCTGGTGCCGCTGCCGTATGCTGAGAAAACGTTAAAATCGCTTTCCAGCACCCGACAGTCGGCACCGCAAGTGAAGTGAGTCTCCTGCACTGCAGCAACATCTACTCCGAGGTTCCTGAGTTCACCAAGCAAGCGCGCACACTTGCTTGAATCCCTCAATCCCCTCACATTCAAACTGGCAAGGTTTAGAGTCATCAGTCCCACTTACCTTACTCAGTGTCGACTATGGGCCGGAAATCCTTCGGGGTGAGGATGCCGACGGCCTGACGCAGGGAACCGGTACAAAGTTCAGGAGTAACTCGGCCGCTCCTGGAAATTCCACCGACATCATAAGGAAACCGCAACTTTAGGGACCTATAGAATGTGGGATGAACATAAATCGGGACCCTGCCCGTACATTTTGCAGCTATTTCATTTAATGAGTCGTGCCCCATTTCCGCCAGCCTCATGTCCGCTCGACTGGCTTCCCCAATAAATTGCCAGAGCTCCTTAGTTCGGCCGCCAGCCGAACGGACAAAGGTGGTCACCATGGCTGCACCCTCAAAAAGATATGGATTTGTTATTTCTTTTTGATCAATTTTTTTAAAGTCTCTAAGTGGTTTCAGAAGAGATTTGATCTGGCGATCTAGTGATGGCGACTCCAGAATGTCCTGACAAAAATAAAATGAATTTAAAGCTTGTTGGACCTCTCTGGAGGCCGACTTGGAGCGTCGCCCAGTGCCAGATGTTGATGGTGATGGTGTCGGGTTTCTTGTTGCTGAATGGGACCGGGAGAGTATTTTGGGTGTTGAAACAGGTGATAATGTAGGTGGTGTTGGGGATAGCGGGAGTTTAGTTGTGTCTACAGGGATATTTTTGGTTTGTTGTGGGGGAGGAATAATTTGGGCTGGTCGCTGTTGTTGTGTCGTCTTTTTAAGTTGTTTTTTCTCCCCCTCTCCCTCTGTGGTAGAATCTCCGCTATCCCTCCTTCTTTTCAGGTTTGTTGAGGTATCCATTTCCTCCTGTTGTTGTTGTTGTTGTTGTTGTTCATTGTTATTTACTTTTTCTTTTTTTCTTTTCTCCATTTTTGTGTCGGTTTCTTTTTTCTTTTCCTCAGGTTTTTGGTTTTTCATGGGTTTTCTTTGTTCGCCCTTTGTGTCAGTGGTTTTGTCAGGAGGTGATTTCGGGGCTTTAGGTGGGGACTTTTTGCCACGCGTTACCTGGGTCCACCCCTCCTCATCCCTGCTATTGGGGTCGTTCCCAGCTTCTGCTGGAGTATTTATTTCACTTTCCGGCTTGTTTGCTGTTGCTGATGTTGATGGTGCTGGTGTGTTGTTTGTTGATGCTGATATTAATGGGGTCTTGGATGCTATTGTGGCCTTTGCTGTTGTTGGAACTGTTGACGTTGTTGTTGTTGTTACTGTTGTGTTGGTGGTTTTTTGTGGGCATGACCTCGCAAAGTGGCCTATTTGTTTACAATGCCAGCACTGCGGTTTTCGGCCTTCCACAACCACCAACATGGCTTGGTCCTCATACTCAACTGTGTGGGGGATTGCCTGGAAGCCTCCCCTGTTAAGGCACATGGTAAATGAGTAATCACCGTGTGCCGTGCCGCTGGGTGACTTCATGGTCGTAAATTCCTCGACGTCCCCATAGTCGCTGAGGAACGCCGCCAGAACGTCACCACTTAGTTGTATTGGCACGTTGCACACGGTGACTTTGATCCGTCTTCTGCCCATATATTCTGGCTGTAGTCGGTATTGTTTAGTATTTATGCTGTTGTTACTTGCCAGCTTGGTGGCCAGTTCTTGTGATGGCAACAGGATATCCCATGTCGCGAAACTACGCCTACAGAAATATCTCGCTGGGATTCCTGCTGCTTTTAAGATTTCCTCAAATTTGTCTTTTTTCAGTCCAGCCAGTCTCCTGGTCTTTATGTCTGAGACAATTAAGGACAGGGTTTTAGGCTGGACTGCTTCTACCAGTTCAGGTATTGGCAGAATTCTATTCCCTTTAAAATACTGGGCATACTTTTCAACCCTGTCCTTTTTATAATCTTGTGGCAATTTTTTGTTTTTCTGCGTCGACCAGGAGACTGGTATTGACGGCACTTTTTGTGCCGGCGGAATTGTACTCGCCGGCGTTAAATTTTCTGCGGAGGTACCAGGCAATGACGGCCATTCCGGTTTTTCTTGGGATAGAAATATATCCTCCTGTGTAGTAGGTGTTGATTCTCCCATAGTTGCTTTAGGCAACTAGGGAGAAATAAAATCGTATGGTTTTTCAGTAACTGCAGTAGAAAAAGAGTCTTTCAAGTTGACCCCCCTCAAAAACAATACAAAATAACGATTGTTTTGGGGAGGGGCACAAACGCAATAACAAGTCGTTCCAAAAAATCCAACGAATTTAACAAGTGTAACAAGTTTAACAAAGTCAACAATAATTTTTAACAATAAATTTAAACAAGGCACTTACTTTTCGTCACTTAACAATCCAAAAAACAGAATAACACTACTGAATTGTAGGCTTATCCTTTTATTCCTTGTAGTAAATACAAGAAGGCACGAGGCCTTGTGGTTTTGGGGGAGGGGAAGGGAGCGGTCATGCTTTAACTATATTTTCTATGGGGAACCTAGCTAGCCACATTCGCCGACCCATTCAACAATACAATATATAATCACTCGTCCATCTCCATGCACGCAGCAACCACCAAAATACCGCATTTGCTCTATGAAAAAGTCCTACTTAAAACCCGAAAGTGATGCATGATTTTATTTACAATGTATGATTTTTTACAATGGATATGATGGGAATGGGAGAAAAAACCCCGAAAAACATATATACACGAAAACAAGGAAAAAATCCCCCGTTTGGTTTCCCTCCCATCCCCCCGTCTATAAAATTGGAGGCCGACTGTTTTCCGGGTCGAAAATACCGGAAACAAGCCGGACCTACCCTAGGTAGGGCGGGAATCCTACTCTACAGGGATAAAAGAATTAAAAGGGTCGGGCTCGGCATGGGTCGATTTTAGAAGCGGGTAAATGATTTTTTACATATGAATGTTCAAGATCTTCAAAAGGCGGACTGGGATACAGGTTGAGGTACAAAAATAATGGGGGTGGGGAAGATCTTGAGTGCTAACAACTAAGTGACAGGGACAATGACTCACAACGTACTGCTAACTAGGTTGCAGGGGAAAATAACAAAATCCTACTTACCAAGGGTGGGGTCCCTAAGGACCCGTACCATAGACGCCATGGGCCGGCAGAGGAGGGAAGGATGACTCCAACATTGCCCCCTTTCGTACGACCAGGCTCGCTGCAGTCACCCACCTTTTGCTGAATGTTATGCGATCCAAGCGTTTTCTATCGCATCTGATTTTGACCCTCAGCTGATGCCGAAAATACAAAACCAGATCACGATGAGAAAAGTTTGCATCGTCATACAATCCCTTGTTTCGCGTCGTCCAAATCACCATTCGGGCTACAGCTAGGATCGCGAGAAACACCACACGCTTCTCACCGTGAAACGGAGGAAGAACGTTGTCTACGACGTAACCAACGTCGAGCAGCACGAGCTGTTTGGGTTCGATGCGAGCCGTCCACTCCCCGACGTGATCCCAAAACGGACGAACTCGCTCGCAGTAGTAGAAGGCGTGCTCAGCCGTTTCTTCCAAGCCACTGCCGCAGCGAGGGCAATCAGGCATGTCTGCCAGGCCCGCCTTGAAGTTCAAGCCGCGAAGGGATAACGCATTCCGAACAAGTCGCCAGGTGAGCGAGAACTCAGAGTTGTTCAAGAAGCTCGATCCTGGCGCCCAATTCCAGTGAGAGCGGATCTCCTCCGCCGTCCAGCCGTGCCGCTCGCTGAGAGGATCAGAAGCGGAACCCACCACTAATTCCCGATACAGCTCCTTCCGAGGCCATGAAAGGTCACTGGACCCAAGAAGGTTACGAAGGGCCTTTCGGCACTCGCGGACAAACAGTGCTTCGCCCAAAGGCCTACGTCGACCTTCGGCCTTTGGGTCTGAGTTGAGGCGAGGAAAAGTCCGACTCGCCTTTCGTCTCCACACTGAGTCCCCCGTCAAGACACGGCCCAGATATGCAAGTCTTTCAGCAAGCCAGTGGCTCTCCAGATCAGGCATACCCAGACCCCCGTTGCGAGTACGTTGGATACAGACCTGCCTACGGACCATCGGCCTTGCACCTCCCCAGAGCAATCTGGAGAGGGATCGTTGCAGTGCCAACCGATGTGCCTTAGGCAGAGGAAGTACAGCCAATCGGTAAAGGATCAAGGGGAAGACGTACGCGGCGCACGCCTCAGCCCTGCCCTTTAAGGACAACCTCCTTGAAAGCCAGATTCCCACCTGAGCATTCACCTTAGCGTGTACTTCCGACCAATTTCGCTCCAGTTGGAGGTCGGGCCCAAACCACACCCCAAGGATGCGGATGGGTCCGCCACTCCAGCGGAAGGGCCCTGGAAGAGTATTGCTACCCCTCCAAGCACCAAGCCGCAAACCTTCGCTTTTGTCAAAATTGACCTTGGCCCCTGCAATCCGCTCATACTCGACAACCGCCTCTTTCACAGCCTCTATATCCTGGCGGCGGGATACAAAGACTGTGACGTCATCAGCGAACGCGGAAACCCTAGCCGCAAGGCGGCCAACGAATGGGATACCGCGCAGTGCCGGACTTGTCCCCCCATCCCTAAGCCTGCGCAGGAGGGGCTCCAACGCGAGGACATAGAGAAGAGGAGACAGAGGGCAGCCTTGCCGGACCGAACGCTCGATCGCGATCACCCCCGAACGCCTTCCGTTCACCTGCACCACTGCCTGAGGGTTGTGGTACATCATGCTAATCCATCTGCGGAACTCCGGTTTGAATCCGGCAGTCTCCAAAACAGACGCCAAGAACCGATGGTCAACCCTATCGAAGGCCTTGGACTGATCTAAACTGATCAGCGCGGATTCGGTGTCGTCTTTTATCCCCTCTAGGACCTCGCGAATCAAGTGCAGGTTGTCCTGGATCGATCTTCCCTTCACAGCAAAGGTCTGTTCGGGGCCGATCAGATCGCTAATGACAAGCTGTAAACGATTCGCTAAGACCCGGGCCAAAATCTTTAACTCTGTGTTAAGCAGAGTTATGGGCCTGTAATCATCTAAACCCTCCCAAACATGCCTGCCACCTTTCTTCAGCAATGTGATCACGCCTTTGGTAACGCTACCAGGGATGGCTCCCTGGGCGAACCAATGGTTGAACATATCCGTCAGAATAGGCACAAACATGTGCGACATCCTCAAGTACACTTCGTAGGGCAAACCATCTAGTCCCGGCGACTTGTTCAGGCCGACCTGCTTCAACGCGTCACGGACTTCGCATTCAGTAACCACACCCTCGCAGCTAGCCGCTTCAGCCGCCCCAAGGCGGGGGAAGTCGGCGAGATAGCTACGAAACTCCCGGAGCGGGAGATCAGTGCAGCGGGCAAAGCGATCCCGAAAGTGCGCCCGAAAGGCGTCACGTATCTCACGACCCGATCGCAGCAGACACCCGTCCGGGGTCTTGACAGATGCGATGTACCGATCGGGGAACCTTCGCACTTCTTCTTCACGCGCAGTCGCGTTCGATTTCACAGCTTCGTTGAGAACTCTTTTTAGCCTAGATCTAACTACTGATCCCTTGTAGCGCTCGCTACTCTCACGCTCAAGGTCCCTCCTAGCTAGCTCTACACCTAGGGAGTCCCCCCCAGCCACCGCCCGGGAAAGTCTATCATCTATAGATTTCGCCTCCGCGGTCCTATCTAGATTGAGCTGTCGACCGTACTTGGTGGCGAAATCTCTAATCCTATGTTTAAGAGAAACCCACCACCTATTCCCGGTAACCGCCCCCACTAACGCCCGCTGAATTAGGGATTCCAGCCGGTCCCGGAAGTCCCGTATCTCCAATAAGGAGGTATTGAACTTCCAGTAGCCGGCTAGACTAGGTCTATTAACTAACCGCAGACTGACTCTAATGAGTTTATGGTCAGTCCACGCTATCAAGTGGAACGTGGGACAACTAACAAAATCAATGTCAGCTCTTCTCACTAACACTCTGTCCAAGTAGGAGCCTACTTTGGCAGAGGGCGAGCTATCTAGCCACGTCCACATCTCCCGCCCTGGGTGATCAAGACGAAACCTGTCGACGAGACCGTGACGAGTCACGAAGCCGACAAGGCTGCTTTCACACCTTCCCAATCTGCTAGCTCCCCGTCCGACCTTATCTATCTTGGGATCAAGGATCGCATTCCAATCACCCATTAAGACTAGCCGCTTCGTATCGTCCAGGAACGGCGCCAACCGACGAAAAAAGGAAACCCTCTCCGCAGCGATATTGGACGCATAAACCGCAACCAGACGGAACTTGAAACTTTTCACGGCAACATCGACCACAACCAGCCGGCCCCCGTCACCTGCAAAAACAACGTCAACATCAGCATCAAGGCTGCGTCCAACTAGCAAAGAGACCCCAGCGCTGGTGCCGCTGCCGTATGCTGAGAAAACGTTAAAATCGCTTTCCAGCACCCGACAGTCGGCACCGCAAGTGAAGTGAGTCTCCTGCACTGCAGCAACATCTACTCCGAGGTTCCTGAGTTCACCAAGCAAGCGCGCACACTTGCTTGAATCCCTCAATCCCCTCACATTCAAACTGGCAAGGTTTAGAGTCATCAGTCCCACTTACCTTACTCAGTGTCGACTATGGGCCGGAAATCCTTCGGGGTGAGGATGCCGACGGCCTGACGCAGGGAACCGGTACAAAGTTCAGGAGTAACTCGGCCGCTCCTGGAAATTCCACCGACATCATAAGGAAACCGCAACTTTAGGGACCTATAGAATGTGGGATGAACATAAATCGGGACCCTGCCCGTACATTTTGCAGCTATTTCATTCAATGAGTCGTGCCCCATTTCCGCCAGCCTCATGTCCGCTCGACTGGCTTCCTCAATAAATTGCCAGAGCTCCTTAGTTCGGCCGCCAGCCGAACGGACAAAGGTGGTCACCATGGCTGCACCCTCAAAAAGATATGGATTTGTTATTTCTTTTTGATCAATTTTTTTAAAGTCTCTAAGTGGTTTCAGAAGAGATTTGATCTGGCGATCTAGTGATGGCGACTCCAGAATGTCCTGACAAAAATAAAATGAATTTAAAGCTTGTTGGACCTCTCTGGAGGCCGACTTGGAGCGTCGCCCAGTGTCAGATGTTGATGGTGATGGTGACGGGTTTCTTGTTGCTGAATGGGACCGGGAGAGTATTTTGGGTGTTGAAACAGGTGATAATGTAGGTGGTGTTGGGGATAGCGGGAGTTTAGTTGAGTCTACAGGGGTATTTTTGGCTTGTTGTGGGGGAGGAATAATTTGGGCTGGTCGCTGTTGTTGTACTTTTTGTGCTGTTTTCTTCAATTGTTTCTTCTCCCCCTCTCCCTCTGTGGTAGAGTCGCCGCTATCCCTCCTTCTCTTTAGATTACTAGAGGTGTCCATTTCTTCTTGTTGTGATGCGTTTTTATTTGCTTTTTCTTTTTTCTTTTTGTCTGTTTTAGTATTTGCTTCTGGTTTTCTTTTTTCCCCCTCTGTATCAGTGTTTTTTGCTGGGGGTGATTTTGGGGCTTTAGGTGGGGATTTTTTACCCCGCGTTACCTGTGTCCACCCCTCTTCGTCTTTGTTATTGGGGTCATTCCCACTTTCTGTCGGAGTATTTGTTTTCTCCGGATTGTTTGCTGTTGCTGGTGATGGTACTGGTGTATTGTTTACTAATGGGGTCTTTGCTGAGGTTGCTACTATCGTGGCCTTTGATACTGTTGATGTTGTTGTTCTTGTTGTTGTTGTTGCCGTTGTGTTGGTGGTTTTTTGTGGGCACGACCGCGCAAAGTGGCCTACTTGCTTGCAATGCCAGCACTGCGGTTTTCGCCCTTCCACAACCACCAACATGGCTTGGTCCTCATAATCAACAGTGTGGGGGATTGCCTGGAAGCCTCCCCTGTTCAGACACATGGTGAATGAGTAGTCACCGTGTGCCGTGCCGTTGGGTGACTTCATGGTTGTATATTCCTCAACGTCCCCATAGTCGCTGAGGAACGCTGCCAGAACATCACCACTTAATTGTATGGGCACATTGCACACGGTGACCTTGATCCGCCTTCTGCCCATGTATTCGGGCTGCAATCTGTACTGCTTCGTATTAATGCAATTATTACTGGCCAACTTGGTGGCCAGTTCTTGTGAGGGCAACAGAATATCCCAGGTCGCGAAACTTCTCCTGCAGAAATATCTAGCTGGGATTCCTGCTGCTTTTAAAATCTCCTCAAACTTTTCTTTTTTAAGTCCAGCCAGTCTCCTGGTCTTTATGTCAGAGACGATTAAGGACAGGGTTTTTGGCTGGACAGCCTCTACCAATTCTGGAATTGGTAGAATTCTGTTTCCTTTAAAATATTGGGCGTATTTTTCCACCCTGTCCTTTTTGTAATCTTGTGCTGTTTTTTTATTAGCTTGCGTCGACCAGGAGACTGGTATTGACGGCGCTTTTTGTGCTGGTGGAATTGTGCTTGCCGTCGTTAATATTTCCGGGGAGGTCCCAGGCAATGACGGCCATTCGGGTCTTTCTGGGGATGCAAAGACATCATCCTGTGTATTAGGTTCTCCCATAGTTGCTTTTGGCAACTAGGGAGAAATGAAGTCGAGTGGTTTTTATAAAATGCGTTAATCGAGTGACGAATGATAAAACAACAGATGTAACAGTGTAACAAAAAGAGTCTTTCGAGTTGACCCCCCTCAAAAACAATACAAAATAACGATTGTTTTGGGGAGGGGCACAAACGCAATAACAAGTCGTTCCAAAAAATCCAACGAATTTAACAAGTGTAACAAGTTTAACAAAGTCAACAATAATTTTTAACAATAAATTTAAACAAGGCACTTACTTTTCGTCACTTAACAATCCAAAAAACAGAATAACACTACTGAATTGTAGGCTTATCCTTTTATTCCTTGTAGTAAATACAAGAAGGCACGAGGCCTTGTGGTTTTGGGGGAGGGGAAGGGAGCGGTCATGCTTTAACTATATTTTCTATGGGGAACCTAGCTAGCCACATTCGCCGACCCATTCAACAATACAATATATAATCACTCGTCCATCTCCATGCACGCAGCAACCACCAAAATACCGCATTTGCTCTATGAAAAAGTCCTACTTAAAACCCGAAAGTGATGCATGATTTTATTTACAATGTATGATTTTTTACAATGGATATGATGGGAATGGGAGAAAAAACCCCGAAAAACATATATACACGAAAACAAGGAAAAAATCCCCCGTTTGGTTTCCCTCCCATCCCCCCGTCTATAAAATTGGAGGCCGACTGTTTTCCGGGTCGAAAATACCGGAAACAAGCCGGACCTACCCTAGGTAGGGCGGGAATCCTACTCTACAGGGATAAAAGAATTAAAAGGGTCGGGCTCGGCATGGGTCGATTTTAGAAGCGGGTAAATGATTTTTTACATATGAATGTTCAAGATCTTCAAAAGGCGGACTGGGATACAGGTTGAGGTACAAAAATAATGGGGGTGGGGAAGATCTTGAGTGCTAACAACTAAGTGACAGGGACAATGACTCACAACGTACTGCTAACTAGGTTGCAGGGGAAAATAACAAAATCCTACTTACCAAGGGTGGGGTCCCTAAGGACCCGTACCATAGACGCCATGGGCCGGCAGAGGAGGGAAGGATGACTCCAACATTGCCCCCTTTCGTACGACCAGGCTCGCTGCAGTCACCCACCTTTTGCTGAATGTTATGCGATCCAAGCGTTTTCTATCGCATCTGATTTTGACCCTCAGCTGATGCCGAAAATACAAAACCAGATCACGATGAGAAAAGTTTGCATCGTCATACAATCCCTTGTTTCGCGTCGTCCAAATCACCATTCGGGCTACAGCTAGGATCGCGAGAAACACCACACGCTTCTCACCGTGAAACGGAGGAAGAACGTTGTCTACGACGTAACCAACGTCGAGCAGCACGAGCTGTTTGGGTTCGATGCGAGCCGTCCACTCCCCGACGTGATCCCAAAACGGACGAACTCGCTCGCAGTAGTAGAAGGCGTGCTCAGCCGTTTCTTCCAAGCCACTGCCGCAGCGAGGGCAATCAGGCATGTCTGCCAGGCCCGCCTTGAAGTTCAAGCCGCGAAGGGATAACGCATTCCGAACAAGTCGCCAGGTGAGCGAGAACTCAGAGTTGTTCAAGAAGCTCGATCCTGGCGCCCAATTCCAGTGAGAGCGGATCTCCTCCGCCGTCCAGCCGTGCCGCTCGCTGAGAGGATCAGAAGCGGAACCCACCACTAATTCCCGATACAGCTCCTTCCGAGGCCATGAAAGGTCACTGGACCCAAGAAGGTTACGAAGGGCCTTTCGGCACTCGCGGACAAACAGTGCTTCGCCCAAAGGCCTACGTCGACCTTCGGCCTTTGGGTCTGAGTTGAGGCGAGGAAAAGTCCGACTCGCCTTTCGTCTCCACACTGAGTCCCCCGTCAAGACACGGCCCAGATATGCAAGTCTTTCAGCAAGCCAGTGGCTCTCCAGATCAGGCATACCCAGACCCCCGTTGCGAGTACGTTGGATACAGACCTGCCTACGGACCATCGGCCTTGCACCTCCCCAGAGCAATCTGGAGAGGGATCGTTGCAGTGCCAACCGATGTGCCTTAGGCAGAGGAAGTACAGCCAATCGGTAAAGGATCAAGGGGAAGACGTACGCGGCGCACGCCTCAGCCCTGCCCTTTAAGGACAACCTCCTTGAAAGCCAGATTCCCACCTGAGCATTCACCTTAGCGTGTACTTCCGACCAATTCCGCTCCAGTTGGAGGTCGGGCCCAAACCACACCCCAAGGATGCGGATGGGTCCGTCACTCCAGCGGAAGGGCCCTGGAAGAGTATTGCTACCCCTCCAAGCACCAAGCCGCAAACCTTCGCTTTTGTCAAAATTGACCTTGGCCCCTGCAATCCGCTCATACTCGACAACCGCCTCTTTCACAGCCTCTATATCCTGGCGGCGGGATACAAAGACTGTGACGTCATCAGCGAACGCGGAAACCCTAGCCGCAAGGCGGCCAACGAATGGGATGCCGCGCAGTGCCGGACTTGTCCCCCCATCCCTAAGCCTGCGCAGGAGGGGCTCCAACGCGAGGACATAGAGAAGAGGAGACAGAGGGCAGCCTTGCCGGACCGAACGCTCGATCGCGATCACCCCCGAACGCCTTCCGTTCACCTGCACCACTGCCTGAGGGTTGTGGTACATCATGCTAATCCATCTGCGGAACTCCGGTTTGAATCCGGCAGTCTCCAAAACAGACGCCAAGAACCGATGGTCAACCCTATCGAAGGCCTTGGACTGATCTAAACTGATCAGCGCGGATTCGGTGTCGTCTTTTATCCCCTCTAGGACCTCGCGAATCAAGTGCAGGTTGTCCTGGATCGATCTTCCCTTCACAGCAAAGGTCTGTTCGGGGCCGATCAGATCGCTAATGACAAGCTGTAAACGATTCGCTAAGACCCGGGCCAAAATCTTTAACTCTGTGTTAAGCAGAGTTATGGGCCTGTAATCATCTAAACCCTCCCAAACATGCCTGCCACCTTTCTTCAGCAATGTGATCACGCCTTTGGTAACGCTACCAGGGATGGCTCCCTGGGCGAACCAATGGTTGAACATATCCGTCAGAATAGGCACAAACATGTGCGACATCCTCAAGTACACTTCGTAGGGCAAACCATCTAGTCCCGGCGACTTGTTCAGGCCGACTTGCTTCAACGCGTCACGGACTTCGCATTCAGTAACCACACCCTCGCAGCTAGCCGCTTCAGCCGCCCCAAGGCGGGGGAAGTCGGCGAGATAGCTACGAAACTCCCGGAGCGGGAGATCAGTGCAGCGGGCAAAGCGATCCCGAAAGTGCGCCCGAAAGGCGTCACGTATCTCACGACCCGATCGCAGCAGACACCCGTCCGGGGTCTTGACAGATGCGATGTACCGATCGGGGAACCTTCGCACTTCTTCTTCACGCGCAGTCGCGTTCGATTTCACAGCTTCGTTGAGAACTCTTTTTAGCCTAGATCTAACTACTGATCCCTTGTAGCGCTCGCTACTCTCACGCTCAAGGTCCCTCCTAGCTAGCTCTACACCTAGGGAGTCCCCCCCAGCCACCGCCCGGGAAAGTCTATCATCTATAGATTTCGCCTCCGCGGTCCTATCTAGATTGAGCTGTCGACCGTACTTGGTGGCGAAATCTCTAATCCTATGTTTAAGAGAAACCCACCACCTATTCCCGGTAACCGCCCCCACTAACGCCCGCTGAATTAGGGATTCCAGCCGGTCCCGGAAGTCCCGTATCTCCAATAAGGAGGTATTGAACTTCCAGTAGCCGGCTAGACTAGGTCTATTAACTAACCGCAGACTGACTCTAATGAGTTTATGGTCAGTCCACGCTATCAAGTGGAACGTGGGACAACTAACAAAATCAATGTCAGCTCTTCTCACTAACACTCTGTCCAAGTAGGAGCCTACTTTGGCAGAGGGCGAGCTATCTAGCCACGTCCACATCTCCCGCCCTGGGTGATCAAGACGAAACCTGTCGACGAGACCGTGACGAGTCACGAAGCCGACAAGGCTGCTTTCACACCTTCCCAATCTGCTAGCTCCCCGTCCGACCTTATCTATCTTGGGATCAAGGATCGCATTCCAATCACCCATTAAGACTAGCCGCTTCGTATCGTCCAGGAACGGCGCCAACCGACGAAAAAAGGAAACCCTCTCCGCAGCGATATTGGACGCATAAACCGCAACCAGACGGAACTTGAAACTTTTCACGGCAACATCGACCACAACCAGCCGGCCCCCGTCACCTGCAAAAACAACGTCAACATCAGCATCAAGGCTGCGTCCAACTAGCAAAGAGACCCCAGCGCTGGTGCCGCTGCCGTATGCTGAGAAAACGTTAAAATCGCTTTCCAGCACCCGACAGTCGGCACCGCAAGTGAAGTGAGTCTCCTGCACTGCAGCAACATCTACTCCGAGGTTCCTGAGTTCACCAAGCAAGCGCGCACACTTGCTTGAATCCCTCAATCCCCTCACATTCAAACTGGCAAGGTTTAGAGTCATCAGTCCCACTTACCTTACTCAGTGTCGACTATGGGCCGGAAATCCTTCGGGGTGAGGATGCCGACGGCCTGACGCAGGGAACCGGTACAAAGTTCAGGAGTAACTCGGCCGCTCCTGGAAATTCCACCGACATCATAAGGAAACCGCAACTTTAGGGACCTATAGAATGTGGGATGAACATAAATCGGGACCCTGCCCGTACATTTTGCAGATATTTCATTCAATGAGTCGTGCCCCATTTCCGCCAGCCTCATGTCCGCTCGACTGGCTTCCTCAATAAATTGCCAGAGCTCCTTAGTTCGGCCGCCAGCCGAACGGACAAAGGTGGTCACCATGGCTGCACCCTCAAAAAGATATGGATTTGTTATTTCTTTTTGATCAATTTTTTTAAAGTCTCTAAGTGGTTTCAGAAGAGATTTGATCTGGCGATCTAGTGATGGCGACTCCAGAATGTCCTGACAAAAATAAAATGAATTTAAAGCTTGTTGGACCTCTCTGGAGGCCGACTTGGAGCGTCGCCCAGTGCCAGATGTTGATGGTGATGGTGTCGGGTTTCTTGTTGCTGAATGGGACCGGGAGAGTATTTTGGGTGTTGAAACAGGTGATAATGTAGGTGGTGTTGGGGATAGCGGGAGTTTAGTTGAGTCTACAGGGGTATTTTTGGCTTGTTGTGGGGGAGGAATAATTTGGGCTGGTCGCTGTTGTTGTTTTTTCGGTGTCGTCTTTTTCAATTGTTTTTTCTCCCCCTCTCCCTCTGTGGTAGAATCTCCGCTATCCCTTCTTCTCTTCAAGTTTATTGAGGTATCCATTTCCTCCTGTTGTTGTTGTTGTTGTTGTTGTTGTTCATTGTTATTTACCTTTTCTTTCTTTCTTTTCTCTGTTTTTGTGTCGGTTTCTTTTTTCTTTTCCTCTGGTTTTTGATTTTCCAGAGGTTTTCTTTTTTCGCCCTTTTTGTCAGTGGTTTTGGCAGGGGGTGATTTCGGGGCTTTAGGTGGGGACTTTTTGCCCCGCGTTACCTGGGTCCACCCCTCCTCATCTCTGCTATTGGGGTCGTTCCCAGCTTCTGCTGGAGTATTTATTTTACTTTCCAGCTTGTTTGCTGTTGCTGATGTTGATGGCGCTGGTGTGCTGTTTGTTGATACTGATATTAATGAGGTTTTAGATGCTATTGTAGCCTTTACTGTTGTTGGTGCTGTTGACGTCGTTGTTGTTGCTGTTGTTGTTACTGCTGCGCCGGTGGCCTTTTGTGGGCATGACCTCGCAAAGTGGCCTATTTGTTTACAGTGCCAGCATTGCGGTTTTCGGCCTTCCACAACCACCAGCATGGCTTG
This sequence comes from Sepioteuthis lessoniana, assembly GCA_963585895.1. NCBI lineage: Eukaryota > Metazoa > Mollusca > Cephalopoda > Myopsida > Loliginidae > Sepioteuthis > Sepioteuthis lessoniana. The sequence continues at coordinate 56,498 of CAUZXS010006438.1, forward strand.
CTCCTCATACTCAACTGTGTGGGGGATTGCCTGGAACCCTCCCCTGTTAAGGCACATGGTAAATGAGTAGTCACCGTGTGCCGTGCCGCTAGGTGACTTCATGGTCGTAAATTCCTCGACGTCCCCATAGTCGCTGAGGAACGCCGCCAGGACGTCACCACTTAGTTGTATTGGCACGTTGCACACGGTGACCTTGATCCGCCTTCTGCCCATGTATTCGGGCTGCAATCTGTACTGCTTCGTATTAATGCAATTATTGCTGGCCAACTTGGTGGCCAGTTCTTGTGAGGGTAACAGAATATCCCAGGTCGCGAAACTTCTCCTGCAGAAATACCTAGCTGGGATTCCTGCTGCTTTTAAAACTTCCTCGAACTTGTCTTTTTTCAGTCCAGCCAGTCTCCTGGTCTTTATGTCTGAGACAATTAAGGACAGGGTTTTTGGCTGGACTGCTTCTACCAGTTCAGGTATTGGTAGAATTCTGTTCCCTTTAAAATATTGGGCATACTTTTCAACCCTGTCCTTTTTATAATCTTGTGGCAATTTTTTGTTTTTCTGCGTCGACCAGGAGACTGGTATTGACGGCACTTTTTGTGCCGGCGGAATTGTACTCGCCGGCGTTGGATTTTCTGCGGAGGTACTAGGCAATGACGGCCATTCCCGTTTTTCTTGGGATATAAATATATCCTCCTGGGTAGTAGGTATTGGTTCTCCCATAGTTGCTTTAGGCAACTAGGGAGATATAAAATCGTATGGTTTAAAAGGATGTGGATATGGTGACGGATGAAAAAACAGTAAATGCAGTATAAAAAAGTCTTTCAAGTTGACCCCCCTCAAAAACAATACAAAATAACGATTGTTTTGGGGAGGGGCACAAACGCAATAACAAGTCGTTCCAAAAAATCCAACAAGTGTAACAAGTTTAACAAAGTCAACAATAATTTTTTAACAATAAATTTAAACAAGGCACTTACTTTTCGTCACTTAACAATCCAAAAAACAGAATAGCACAACAATGAATTGTAGGCTTATCCTTTTATTCCTTGTAGTAAATACAAGAAGGCACGAGGCCTTGTGGTTTTGGGGGAGGGGAAGGGAGCGGTCATGCTTTAACTATATTTTCTATGGGGAACCTAGCTAGCCACATTCGCCGACCCATTCAACAATACAATATATAATCACTCGTCCATCTCCATGCACGCAGCAACCACCAAAATACCGCATTTGCTCTATGAAAAAGTCCTACTTAAAACCCGAAAGTGATGCATGATTTTATTTACAATGTATGATTTTTTACAATGGATATGATGGGAATGGGAGAAAAAACCCCGAAAAACATATATACACGAAAACAAGGAAAAAATCCCCCGTTTGGTTTCCCTCCCATCCCCCCGTCTATAAAATTGGAGGCCGACTGTTTTCCGGGTCGAAAATACCGGAAACAAGCCGGACCTACCCTAGGTAGGGCGGGAATCCTACTCTACAGGGATAAAAGAATTAAAAGGGTCGGGCTCGGCATGGGTCGATTTTAGAAGCGGGTAAATGATTTTTTACATATGAATGTTCAAGATCTTCAAAAGGCGGACTGGGATACAGGTTGAGGTACAAAAATAATGGGGGTGGGGAAGATCTTGAGTGCTAACAACTAAGTGACAGGGACAATGACTCACAACGTACTGCTAACTAGGTTGCAGGGGAAAATAACAAAATCCTACTTACCAAGGGTGGGGTCCCTAAGGACCCGTACCATAGACGCCATGGGCCGGCAGAGGAGGGAAGGATGACTCCAACATTGCCCCCTTTCGTACGACCAGGCTCGCTGCAGTCACCCACCTTTTGCTGAATGTTATGCGATCCAAGCGTTTTCTATCGCATCTGATTTTGACCCTCAGCTGATGCCGAAAATACAAAACCAGATCACGATGAGAAAAGTTTGCATCTTCATACAATCCCTTGTTTCGCGTCGTCCAAATCACCATTCGGGCTACAGCTAGGATCGCGAGAAACACCACACGCTTCTCACCGTGAAACGGAGGAAGAACGTTGTCTACGACGTAACCAACGTCGAGCAGCACGAGCTGTTTGGGTTCGATGCGAGCCGTCCACTCCCCGACGTGATCCCAAAACGGACGAACTCGCTCGCAGTAGTAGAAGGCGTGCTCAGCCGTTTCTTCCAAGCCACTGCCGCAGCGAGGGCAATCAGGCATGTCTGCCAGGCCCGCCTTGAAGTTCAAGCCGCGAAGGGATAACGCATTCCGAACAAGTCGCCAGGTGAGCGAGAACTCAGAGTTGTTCAAGAAGCTCGATCCTGGCGCCCAATTCCAGTGAGAGCGGATCTCCTCCGCCGTCCAGCCGTGCCGCTCGCTGAGAGGATCAGAAGCGGAACCCACCACTAATTCCCGATACAGCTCCTTCCGAGGCCATGAAAGGTCACTGGACCCAAGAAGGTTACGAAGGGCCTTTCGGCACTCGCGGACAAACAGTGCTTCGCCCAAAGGCCTACGTCGACCTTCGGCCTTTGGGTCTGAGTTGAGGCGAGGAAAAGTCCGACTCGCCTTTCGTCTCCACACTGAGTCCCCCGTCAAGACACGGCCCAGATATGCAAGTCTTTCAGCAAGCCAGTGGCTCTCCAGATCAGGCATACCCAGACCCCCGTTGCGAGTACGTTGGATACAGACCTGCCTACGGACCATCGGCCTTGCACCTCCCCAGAGCAATCTGGAGAGGGATCGTTGCAGTGCCAACCGATGTGCCTTAGGCAGAGGAAGTACAGCCAATCGGTAAAGGATCAAGGGGAAGACGTACGCGGCGCACGCCTCAGCCCTGCCCTTTAAGGACAACCTCCTTGAAAGCCAGATTCCCACCTGAGCATTCACCTTAGCGTGTACTTCCGACCAATTTCGCTCCAGTTGGAGGTCGGGCCCAAACCACACCCCAAGGATGCGGATGGGTCCGTCACTCCAGCGGAAGGGCCCTGGAAGAGTATTGCTACCCCTCCAAGCACCAAGCCGCAAACCTTCGCTTTTGTCAAAATTGACCTTGGCCCCTGCAATCCGCTCATACTCGACAACCGCCTCTTTCACAGCCTCTATATCCTGGCGGCGGGATACAAAGACTGTGACGTCATCAGCGAACGCGGAAACCCTAGCCGCAAGGCGGCCAACGAATGGGATACCGCGCAGTGCCGGACTTGTCCCCCCATCCCTAAGCCTGCGCAGGAGGGGCTCCAACGCGAGGACATAGAGAAGAGGAGACAGAGGGCAGCCTTGCCGGACCGAACGCTCGATCGCGATCACCCCCGAACGCCTTCCGTTCACCTGCACCACTGCCTGAGGGTTGTGGTACATCATGCTAATCCATCTGCGGAACTCCGGTTTGAATCCGGCAGTCTCCAAAACAGACGCCAAGAACCGATGGTCAACCCTATCGAAGGCCTTGGACTGATCTAAACTGATCAGCGCGGATTCGGTGTCGTCTTTTATCCCCTCTAGGACCTCGCGAATCAAGTGCAGGTTGTCCTGGATCGATCTTCCCTTCACAGCAAAGGTCTGTTCGGGGCCGATCAGATCGCTAATGACAAGCTGTAAACGATTCGCTAAGACCCGGGCCAAAATCTTTAACTCTGTGTTAAGCAGAGTTATGGGCCTGTAATCATCTAAACCCTCCCAAACATGCCTGCCACCTTTCTTCAGCAATGTGATCACGCCTTTGGTAACGCTACCAGGGATGGCTCCCTGGGCGAACCAATGGTTGAACATATCCGTCAGAATAGGCACAAACATGTGCGACATCCTCAAGTACACTTCGTAGGGCAAACCATCTAGTCCCGGCGACTTGTTCAGGCCGACCTGCTTCAACGCGTCACGGACTTCGCATTCAGTAACCACACCCTCGCAGCTAGCCGCTTCAGCCGCCCCAAGGCGGGGTAAGTCGGCGAGATAGCTACGAAACTCCCGGAGCGGGAGATCAGTGCAGCGGGCAAAGCGATCCCGAAAGTGCGCCCGAAAGGCGTCACGTATCTCACGACCCGATCGCAGCAGACACCCGTCCGGGGTCTTGACAGATGCGATGTACCGATCGGGGAACCTTCGCACTTCTTCTTCACGCGCAGTCGCGTTCGATTTCACAGCTTCGTTGAGAACTCTTTTTAGCCTAGATCTAACTACTGATCCCTTGTAGCGCTCGCTACTCTCACGCTCAAGGTCCCTCCTAGCTAGCTCTACACCTAGGGAGTCCCCCCCAGCCACCGCCCGGGAAAGTCTATCATCTATAGATTTCGCCTCCGCGGTCCTATCTAGATTGAGCTGTCGACCGTACTTGGTGGCGAAATCTCTAATCCTATGTTTAAGAGAAACCCACCACCTATTCCCGGTAACCGCCCCCACTAACGCCCGCTGAATTAGGGATTCCAGCCGGTCCCGGAAGTCCCGTATCTCCAATAAGGAGGTATTGAACTTCCAGTAGCCGGCTAGACTAGGTCTATTAACTAACCGCAGACTGACTCTAATGAGTTTATGGTCAGTCCACGCTATCAAGTGGAACGTGGGACAACTAACAAAATCAATGTCAGCTCTTCTCACTAACACTCTGTCCAAGTAGGAGCCTACTTTGGCAGAGGGCGAGCTATCTAGCCACGTCCACATCTCCCGCCCTGGGTGATCAAGACGAAACCTGTCGACGAGGCCGTGACGAGTCACGAAGCCGACAAGGCTGCTTTCACACCTTCCCAATCTGCTAGCTCCCCGTCCGACCTTATCTATCTTGGGATCAAGGATCGCATTCCAATCACCCATTAAGACTAGCCGCTTCGTATCGTCCAGGAACGGCGCCAACCGACGAAAAAAGGAAACCCTCTCCGCAGCGATATTGGACGCATAAACCGCAACCAGACGGAACTTGAAACTTTTCACGGCAACATCGACCACAACCAGCCGGCCCCCGTCACCTGCAAAAACAACGTCAACATCAGCATCAAGGCTGCGTCCAACTAGCAAAGAGACCCCAGCGCTGGTGCCGCTGCCGTATGCTGAGAAAACGTTAAAATCGCTTTCCAGCACCCGACAGTCGGCACCGCAAGTGAAGTGAGTCTCCTGCACTGCAGCAACATCTACTCCGAGGTTCCTGAGTTCACCAAGCAAGCGCGCACACTTGCTTGAATCCCTCAATCCCCTCACATTCAAACTGGCAAGGTTTAGAGTCATCAGTCCCACTTACCTTACTCAGTGTCGACTATGGGCCGGAAATCCTTCGGGGTGAGGATGCCGACGGCCTGACGCAGGGAACCGGTGCCGAGCTCAGTGCTAACTCGGTCGTCCCTGGTAATTCCCCCGACATCCATAGGGTACCTCAGCTTTAGGGACCTATAAAATGATGGGTGAACTAAAATCGGGACCCTGCCCGAACAAAAAGGAAGCATTTTTTTTAGCATTGCATTTTTTGTGTTGGCCAACATTACGTCCGCCCGGCTGGCTTCGTCAATAAAGTTCCATAGTTCTTTAGTCCGATTGCCAGCCGTACGGACGAATGTGGTCAACATTGGAGCGTCCTTGAATATGTAGGGGTTAGTGATGTCTTTGTTGTTTATTTTTTTAAATGAGCGCAATGGCTTTAATGAGGTTTTTAAAATGTGGTCATGATTTGGGTTTTCTAAAATGTCTTCACAGAAGATAAAAGCTGTCATTGCATGGCGGGCTTCTGTTGAAGCCGAGCGTGCTCTTGGTTTTTGACCTGATGATGATGTTGATGCTGTTTGTGGATCAGGTGAGAGTCGTGTCACTGACTGTGATCGTGTGAAAATTTTCGGGGTTGTGATTGGAGAAAGTGAGGGGGGTAGTGGAATTTCAATTGGGTTTATTGGAGTGGTTTTTTGTATTTGTGGGAGGGGAGGAATTATTTGAGCTGGTCGCTCATTTGTGGCTGGTGACTTTGATATTTTCTTTTTCCCCTCCCCCTTAGGTTGAGGTAGGGAGGGTGTTTGTTGTTGTGTTGTTTTTTTGGGATTTCTTTTTTCCCCCTCTTTTGTTGGCGAGTCTTCGCTATTCCTTCTTCTTTTTAAGTTGATGCTCATGTCCATGGGTTCTATTGGTGTTGATGATTGTTCTGTTGCAGTGGTCGATGTTGATGATTGTGTTTTAGTAGTAGTATCAGTAGGAGTAGCGATGATTACAGTTGTTGAGTCTTTTGTGGTATTTGTTTGGTTAGTTTTGTTTTCTGTAGGTGCTATTGACTTTTTTATGGGAGTTTTTTTTCCCCCTTTTTTTCTTGTCACTTGAGTCCACCCCTCCTCGTCTTTTTTGTTGGGGTTTTCTTGATGATTTTCGATGTTTTTGGTGGGTGTCTTGGTTGTTATGATCTCTGAAGCAGTAGTAGTGGTAGTAGTCGTTGTTGCGGTGGTCGTTGTTTTTTGAGGGCAGTTTTTAGAAAAATGTCCGATTTTGTTACACGCCCAACATAAGGGTTTCCTGCCCTCAACGACCACCGTCATCGTTTGATCTCGGTATTTTATTTTATGAGGTACGTTGTTAAACCCTCCCCTATCGAGGCACATGATGAAGACATAATCACCGTATGCAGTTCCTTGTGTTGATGTTATTTGGGAAACTTGTTCAACGCCGCCATATATGCTTAAGTAGGCGGCGAGAACGTCCCCACTCAATTGCATTGAGACATTACATACGGTGACCTTTATTCTTCGCTTGCCTCGATATTCAGGTTGAAGCCGGAAGAAGCGTGTTGTAATGTTACCACCGGCCAGTTTCTTGGCTACTTCCTCTGAAGGGAGTAAAACATCCCAGGTTGCGAAGCTCCTGCGGCAGAAATACTTCCCTGGGATGTTTGCGCTTTTTAGTAAGTCTTCGAAAGTCTCTTTTTTAAGTCCTGCTAGTCTCTTGGTCTTAAGATCAGTGACTACGAAGGACAGGGTCTTTGGTTCAACTTCTTTCACAAGTTCCGGTATAGGAAGTATTTCGCCTTCCTTAAAATAGTTGGCATATTTTTCTGCCCTGTCTCTTGCGTAGTCACTGGGGGTTTTTTGGTTCACACAGTGTGACGACCAAGAGACTGTTGTTTCTTTTGGTTTCTGGGCCGGTGGAATAGTACTTGCAGATGACGACAAGTCAAAAGGTGCTTCTTCCGGCATTGGGGAGGGTCTCGTTATAAATATGTCCTCGGGTGAGTTAGCCTCCTCCATGGCTGTGAAACACAGCTAGGAGGAGATGAATCCGAATGATGTGGTTGAGATCAAGAACGATGAAAAACAATGAAAAATCCGGTATGAAAAATGGTGGTGGTTTTTTTTAAAAAAGAGTTAAAACAACAATTCGAGTCGAGGTTTGACCCTCCTCCCAAACAAACAACAGTAACAATTGTTTGAGGGGGGTCACAAAGCAATAACAATAATATAAAATTTACAGATAACAAATAACAATTTTCAATAATAACTTACTTTTCTAAAGTCTTCGGAATAAACACAAACCAAAAAACGAGTGGGCTTATCCTTTTATTCCTTGTAATAAATACAAGAAGGCACGAGGCCTTGTGGTTTTGGGGGAGGGGAAGGGAGCGGTCATGCTTTAACTATATTTTCTATGGGGAACCTAGCTAGCCACATTCGCCGACCCATTCAACAATACAATATATAATCACTCGTCCATCTCCATGCACGCAGCAACCACCAAAATACCGCATTTGCTCTATGAAAAAGTCCTACTTAAAACCCGAAAGTGATGCATGATTTTATTTACAATGTATGATTTTTTACAATGGATATGATGGGAATGGGAGAAAAAACCCCGAAAAACATATATACACGAAAACAAGGAAAAAATCCCCCGTTTGGTTTCCCTCCCATCCCCCCGTCTATAAAATTGGAGGCCGACTGTTTTCCGGGTCGAAAATACCGGAAACAAGCCGGACCTACCCTAGGTAGGGCGGGAATCCTACTCTACAGGGATAAAAGAATTAAAAGGGTCGGGCTCGGCATGGGTCGATTTTAGAAGCGGGTAAATGATTTTTTACATATGAATGTTCAAGATCTTCAAAAGGCGGACTGGGATACAGGTTGAGGTACAAAAATAATGGGGGTGGGGAAGATCTTGAGTGCTAACAACTAAGTGACAGGGACAATGACTCACAACGTACTGCTAACTAGGTTGCAGGGGAAAATAACAAAATCCTACTTACCAAGGGTGGGGTCCCTAAGGACCCGTACCATAGACGCCATGGGCCGGCAGAGGAGGGAAGGATGACTCCAACATTGCCCCCTTTCGTACGACCAGGCTCGCTGCAGTCACCCACCTTTTGCTGAATGTTATGCGATCCAAGCGTTTTCTATCGCATCTGATTTTGACCCTCAGCTGATGCCGAAAATACAAAACCAGATCACGATGAGAAAAGTTTGCATCTTCATACAATCCCTTGTTTCGCGTCGTCCAAATCACCATTCGGGCTACAGCTAGGATCGCGAGAAACACCACACGCTTCTCACCGTGAAACGGAGGAAGAACGTTGTCTACGACGTAACCAACGTCGAGCAGCACGAGCTGTTTGGGTTCGATGCGAGCCGTCCACTCCCCGACGTGATCCCAAAACGGACGAACTCGCTCGCAGTAGTAGAAGGCGTGCTCAGCCGTTTCTTCCAAGCCACTGCCGCAGCGAGGGCAATCAGGCATGTCTGCCAGGCCCGCCTTGAAGTTCAAGCCGCGAAGGGATAACGCATTCCGAACAAGTCGCCAGGTGAGCGAGAACTCAGAGTTGTTCAAGAAGCTCGATCCTGGCGCCCAATTCCAGTGAGAGCGGATCTCCTCCGCCGTCCAGCCGTGCCGCTCGCTGAGAGGATCAGAAGCGGAACCCACCACTAATTCCCGATACAGCTCCTTCCGAGGCCATGAAAGGTCACTGGACCCAAGAAGGTTACGAAGGGCCTTTCGGCACTCGCGGACAAACAGTGCTTCGCCCAAAGGCCTACGTCGACCTTCGGCCTTTGGGTCTGAGTTGAGGCGAGGAAAAGTCCGACTCGCCTTTCGTCTCCACACTGAGTCCCCCGTCAAGACACGGCCCAGATATGCAAGTCTTTCAGCAAGCCAGTGGCTCTCCAGATCAGGCATACCCAGACCCCCGTTGCGAGTACGTTGGATACAGACCTGCCTACGGACCATCGGCCTTGCACCTCCCCAGAGCAATCTGGAGAGGGATCGTTGCAGTGCCAACCGATGTGCCTTAGGCAGAGGAAGTACAGCCAATCGGTAAAGGATCAAGGGGAAGACGTACGCGGCGCACGCCTCAGCCCTGCCCTTTAAGGACAACCTCCTTGAAAGCCAGATTCCCACCTGAGCATTCACCTTAGCGTGTACTTCCGACCAATTTCGCTCCAGTTGGAGGTCGGGCCCAAACCACACCCCAAGGATGCGGATGGGTCCGTCACTCCAGCGGAAGGGCCCTGGAAGAGTATTGCTACCCCTCCAAGCACCAAGCCGCAAACCTTCGCTTTTGTCAAAATTGACCTTGGCCCCTGCAATCCGCTCATACTCGACAACCGCCTCTTTCACAGCCTCTATATCCTGGCGGCGGGATACAAAGACTGTGACGTCATCAGCGAACGCGGAAACCCTAGCCGCAAGGCGGCCAACGAATGGGATACCGCGCAGTGCCGGACTTGTCCCCCCATCCCTAAGCCTGCGCAGGAGGGGCTCCAACGCGAGGACATAGAGAAGAGGAGACAGAGGGCAGCCTTGCCGGACCGAACGCTCGATCGCGATCACCCCCGAACGCCTTCCGTTCACCTGCACCACTGCCTGAGGGTTGTGGTACATCATGCTAATCCATCTGCGGAACTCCGGTTTGAATCCGGCAGTCTCCAAAACAGACGCCAAGAACCGATGGTCAACCCTATCGAAGGCCTTGGACTGATCTAAACTGATCAGCGCGGATTCGGTGTCGTCTTTTATCCCCTCTAGGACCTCGCGAATCAAGTGCAGGTTGTCCTGGATCGATCTTCCCTTCACAGCAAAGGTCTGTTCGGGGCCGATCAGATCGCTAATGACAAGCTGTAAACGATTCGCTAAGACCCGGGCCAAAATCTTTAACTCTGTGTTAAGCAGAGTTATGGGCCTGTAATCATCTAAACCCTCCCAAACATGCCTGCCACCTTTCTTCAGCAATGTGATCACGCCTTTGGTAACGCTACCAGGGATGGCTCCCTGGGCGAACCAATGGTTGAACATATCCGTCAGAATAGGCACAAACATGTGCGACATCCTCAAGTACACTTCGTAGGGCAAACCATCTAGTCCCGGCGACTTGTTCAGGCCGACCTGCTTCAACGCGTCACGGACTTCGCATTCAGTAACCACACCCTCGCAGCTAGCCGCTTCAGCCGCCCCAAGGCGGGGTAAGTCGGCGAGATAGCTACGAAACTCCCGGAGCGGGAGATCAGTGCAGCGGGCAAAGCGATCCCGAAAGTGCGCCCGAAAGGCGTCACGTATCTCACGACCCGATCGCAGCAGACACCCGTCCGGGGTCTTGACAGATGCGATGTACCGATCGGGGAACCTTCGCACTTCTTCTTCACGCGCAGTCGCGTTCGATTTCACAGCTTCGTTGAGAACTCTTTTTAGCCTAGATCTAACTACTGATCCCTTGTAGCGCTCGCTACTCTCACGCTCAAGGTCCCTCCTAGCTAGCTCTACACCTAGGGAGTCCCCCCCAGCCACCGCCCGGGAAAGTCTATCATCTATAGATTTCGCCTCCGCGGTCCTATCTAGATTGAGCTGTCGACCGTACTTGGTGGCGAAATCTCTAATCCTATGTTTAAGAGAAACCCACCACCTATTCCCGGTAACCGCCCCCACTAACGCCCGCTGAATTAGGGATTCCAGCCGGTCCCGGAAGTCCCGTATCTCCAATAAGGAGGTATTGAACTTCCAGTAGCCGGCTAGACTAGGTCTATTAACTAACCGCAGACTGACTCTAATGAGTTTATGGTCAGTCCACGCTATCAAGTGGAACGTGGGACAACTAACAAAATCAATGTCAGCTCTTCTCACTAACACTCTGTCCAAGTAGGAGCCTACTTTGGCAGAGGGCGAGCTATCTAGCCACGTCCACATCTCCCGCCCTGGGTGATCAAGACGAAACCTGTCGACGAGGCCGTGACGAGTCACGAAGCCGACAAGGCTGCTTTCACACCTTCCCAATCTGCTAGCTCCCCGTCCGACCTTATCTATCTTGGGATCAAGGATCGCATTCCAATCACCCATTAAGACTAGCCGCTTCGTATCGTCCAGGAACGGCGCCAACCGACGAAAAAAGGAAACCCTCTCCGCAGCGATATTGGACGCATAAACCGCAACCAGACGGAACTTGAAACTTTTCACGGCAACATCGACCACAACCAGCCGGCCCCCGTCACCTGCAAAAACAACGTCAACATCAGCATCAAGGCTGCGTCCAACTAGCAAAGAGACCCCAGCGCTGGTGCCGCTGCCGTATGCTGAGAAAACGTTAAAATCGCTTTCCAGCACCCGACAGTCGGCACCGCAAGTGAAGTGAGTCTCCTGCACTGCAGCAACATCTACTCCGAGGTTCCTGAGTTCACCAAGCAAGCGCGCACACTTGCTTGAATCCCTCAATCCCCTCACATTCAAACTGGCAAGGTTTAGAGTCATCAGTCCCACTTACCTTACTCAGTGTCGACTATGGGCCGGAAATCCTTCGGGGTGAGGATGCCGACGGCCTGACGCAGGGAACCGGTGCCGAGCTCAGTGCTAACTCGGTCGTCCCTGGTAATTCCCCCGACATCCATAGGGTACCTCAGCTTTAGGGACCTATAAAATGATGGGTGAACTAAAATCGGGACCCTGCCCGAACAAAAAGGAAGCATTTTTTTTAGCATTGCATTTTTTGTGTTGGCCAACATTACGTCCGCCCGGCTGGCTTCGTCAATAAAGTTCCATAGTTCTTTAGTCCGATTGCCAGCCGTACGGACGAATGTGGTCAACATTGGAGCGTCCTTGAATATGTAGGGGTTAGTGATGTCTTTGTTGTTTATTTTTTTAAATGAGCGCAATGGCTTTAATGAGGTTTTTAAAATGTGGTCATGATTTGGGTTTTCTAAAATGTCTTCACAGAAGATAAAAGCTGTCATTGCATGGCGGGCTTCTGTTGAAGCCGAGCGTGCTCTTGGTTTTTGACCTGATGATGATGTTGATGCTGTTTGTGGATCAGGTGAGAGTCGTGTCACTGACTGTGATCGTGTGAAAATTTTCGGGGTTGTGATTGGAGAAAGTGAGGGGGGTAGTGGAATTTCAATTGGGTTTATTGGAGTGGTTTTTTGTATTTGTGGGAGGGGAGGAATTATTTGAGCTGGTCGCTCATTTGTGGCTGGTGACTTTGATATTTTCTTTTTCCCCTCCCCCTTAGGTTGAGGTAGGGAGGGTGTTTGTTGTTGTGTTGTTTTTTTGGGATTTCTTTTTTCCCCCTCTTTTGTTGGCGAGTCTTCGCTATTCCTTCTTCTTTTTAAGTTGATGCTCATGTCCATGGGTTCTATTGGTGTTGATGATTGTTCTGTTGCAGTGGTCGATGTTGATGATTGTGTTTTAGTAGTAGTATCAGTAGGAGTAGCGATGATTACAGTTGTTGAGTCTTTTGTGGTATTTGTTTGGTTAGTTTTGTTTTCTGTAGGTGCTATTGACTTTTTTATGGGAGTTTTTTTTCCCCCTTTTTTTCTTGTCACTTGAGTCCACCCCTCCTCGTCTTTTTTGTTGGGGTTTTCTTGATGATTTTCGATGTTTTTGGTGGGTGTCTTGGTTGTTATGATCTCTGAAGCAGTAGTAGTGGTAGTAGTCGTTGTTGCGGTGGTCGTTGTTTTTTGAGGGCAGTTTTTAGAAAAATGTCCGATTTTGTTACACGCCCAACATAAGGGTTTCCTGCCCTCAACGACCACCGTCATCGTTTGATCTCGGTATTTTATTTTATGAGGTACGTTGTTAAACCCTCCCCTATCGAGGCACATGATGAAGACATAATCACCGTATGCAGTTCCTCGTGTTGATGTTATTTGGGAAACTTGTTCAACGCCGCCATATATGCTTAAGTAGGCGGCGAGAACGTCCCCACTCAATTGCATTGAGACATTACATACGGTGACCTTTATTCTTCGCTTGCCTCGATATTCAGGTTGAAGCCGGAAGAAGCGTGTTGTAATGTTACCACCGGCCAGTTTCTTGGCTACTTCCTCTGAAGGGAGTAAAACATCCCAGGTTGCGAAGCTCCTGCGGCAGAAATACTTCCCTGGGATGTTTGCGCTTTTTAGTAAGTCTTCGAAAGTCTCTTTTTTAAGTCCTGCTAGTCTCTTGGTCTTAAGATCAGTGACTACGAAGGACAGGGTCTTTGGTTCAACTTCTTTCACAAGTTCCGGTATAGGAAGTATTTCGCCTTCCTTAAAATAGTTGGCATATTTTTCTGCCCTGTCTCTTGCGTAGTCACTGGGGGTTTTTTGGTTCACACAGTGTGACGACCAAGAGACTGTTGTTTCTTTTGGTTTCTGGGCCGGTGGAATAGTACTTGCAGATGACGACAAGTCAAAAGGTGCTTCTTCCGGCATTGGGGAGGGTCTCGTTATAAATATGTCCTCGGGTGAGTTAGCCTCCTCCATGGCTGTGAAACACAGCTAGGAGGAGATGAATCCGAATGATGTGGTTGAGATCAAGAACGATGAAAAACAATGAAAAATCCGGTATGAAAAATGGTGGTGGTTTTTTTTAAAAAAGAGTTAAAACAACAATTCGAGTCGAGGTTTGACCCTCCTCCCAAACAAACAACAGTAACAATTGTTTGAGGGGGGTCACAAAGCAATAACAATAATATAAAATTTACAGATAACAAATAACAATTTTCAATAATAACTTACTTTTCTAAAGTCTTCGGAATAAACACAAACCAAAAAACGAGTGGGCTTATCCTTCCCAGACTGATCTCCGCTACTGCCATATATGGCAGATGGAAC